>JAGTYA010000025.1:12387500-12595743 GCA_024291935.2 Okapia johnstoni
GCAGGAGAGTGGAGGCAGGGAGGAAGGGATGCAGGGGAGGGGCTGATGGCCCTGGGTGCAAGGTCTTGCCTGGTGGAAACAGGGGCCCAGTGTGGCCTGGTTGACGGGGCCAGGCGGGCAGGGCTGCGCCCTTGGTGCCGGTCGCCAGGGGCGAGGAAGAGAGGCTGGCCCAGACAGGCGTGGCCCTGGTGGAGAAACCAGCATGGACAGTTGATGCTGAAGCGGATGGGCCACGTCCAGGGTCAGGGCCGGGGCTGAGGCCCAGGAGGCACATGCTGAGGGCCTGCGGCCTTTCTTTGAGCCTTGTCACTTTCACATTCTGTTTACTTGGTTTGTCGGTGGAGCACAGTGTGAAAGCTCCAGAGTTCTCCTGGATTGACACAGAGCCTTGGTGGCTCCACCAGGACTAGCTGAGTAGCCGTGGGCAGGCCCCGCACCCCGCAGAGCTCGGTCTGCACACCCACGTGATGGACACTGGACCCCGCAGGCTGGCCGAGGGGGCAGGGCGTCTGGCTGACGCCGGTGTTCCTGGGCGCAAACACCGGCAGGCATCAGCCGTCCTGCGTATGCGCCAGGTGCGTGGTGGTCAAATGCTCGTGTGTGCATTGGGGCAGCACCCAAGGCTGCGGGGCTGGCCGGCAGCTGAGCTGGTCCACGCCCAGGGCTGTTGCCCGCCCCCTACCCGGGGCCGGTGGGACTCTAGGGCGCCTGTTTCCGGCTCTGTGAGTGGCCCTGGGCTCCATCCGGAGCTGGAGGGAGCTAATGGGCACCCCATCCCCCAAAGGTGACAACAGGATCTCCTGAGAGCCGGGGAAGCCTGCACCTCCGTGGGGGCGTTACTGCCTCTGGGTGGGCTCCAGCCAGCGTATCACCCACCGGGCAGGAAGGTGGGATACAGGGGCAGCCACACTCGGTACCCTGGTCAGTGTCACAGGTCCTCCATCACTGGCACACATCGCCCCCTGATGATGAGACCGTCCCCGAGACCATGGAGTGGACCCCAACACAGAGCCCCTCTCTCCCCATGCTGTGTCCCAGAAAACACTCCCCGCAGGCCAGCACCCCGCGGAGGGAACACGCAGACCCTTCCCTGGCGTCCCGGCTCGAAGCCTGCCTTGCCCAGGACCCCGCCTCCGGTCAGCGCTGCCTTGACCCCGACCCTCGCCCTGGCCCGGGGCCCAGAGAGGAGCTGGAAGGGGTGGGCCAGTGGCCCAAGGGCCCCGCCCAGCCAGACGGGACGCCAGGTCTCTCCACAGCCTCCACACACAGCTGGTCTCTGCCCCAGCCTCCGCCAGCCATGTGCAGCCTCCAGGCGCTGTGCTCCGGCCTGCCCCTGCGGCCCCTCCCGGAGAACCGGGGCCGGTGGGCCGGGGTGCCCCACGCCCCGGTCAGGACCCCCGGCCTCAGCCCCGCTGAGGAGCAGGTGAGAGACTGGGTGCCCCCCCACCCCCCGCAGGGCTGCTCGCCCTCTGGGAGGTCCGGGAGGGCTTTGCCCACCTACTGCCACCCGCCACCCCCGGCCTCGGGGGCTCCCAGTGAGGGTGGCTGTGGCCCGGGCACCCCAGTGCCAGCTTCCGTTACACCCGCCTCCCTCCTCCCAGCTGCCCTCGGGCATCGGCCTCTGGCCCCCACTGACCGAGGGTCCCTGAGGCTTGAGGTCACTGGTGGGTGCCATCACCTCGACCTTAGGCCATCAGGGCCCAGGGGCCTGCTGCCCGCTCCTCCTGGGAGCACCCAATGGCCTGGACCTGGGGCACGAGGGTGGGGGCGGGGCCTGGGGATGGGGAGGAAGGGGCAGGTGGACCCCTGCACCTCCTCCTTCCTGCTGGCGTTTGCTCTTTGACCCGGTGTTTGACCCCGAGCTCCTAAATCAGCTTCAGTTCCCTGGGCGGTGGGGGCTCCTGGTGGGGGCTGGTCACCGGGTCCAAGCCCTGATTACATGTTGGGACTTTGAGCCCTACCCCCATCCTCCCAACAGGGGTGGAGGCCAGGGAACGAGGTAATGAGTCCTTGCAACGGACTGTGCCTTGCAAAGGACTGCAAGGCTGCTCCCCAGGGTCAGACCGGCCGGGTCTGTGGAAGGGAGGAGGTGCTGGGGTGGTGGGCGCACCTGGGAGCTCCCCCACTACCCCGGTTCCTGCTCATCAGGCTAAGCCTTCATCACGTCTTTTCAATACAAAAACCAAGGAGATAGTGTCCTGAGTTCTCGGAGCTGTGCTAATAGATTACCAAACCCAAGGGGCTGGGAACCCCAGTTCTCACTGGTCGTTCACGAGCATAGGTGATGACTGGGATGTACGATCAGGGCCTGAAGTGGGGGTGTCTCGTGGGCCCGAGGCCTCAGCCTGTGGCCGGGGCCTGGGGGGACTCTGACCAACAGCGCCCCAGCGGGACTGAACTGAGGGCCACCAGCGGGGTTGGGGGAGAGGCGGGCCCTGGAGGAGCCACACATCCAGTCCTGGGGGGATCGCCTGTGGGAGGACCCCCAGGCGTCTCCTGGACCATCCCAAACCTGGCACAGCGTCCTCAGCCACCACCTTCACACTTTTCTGGGGCTGCTTTTCTGTTTTATTGAAATGTCCCTTTGAATGCCAACATCAGCTTTTAAAGGTAGTTATGAGAGACGCAGCTCACGTGTTATAATGTTTGGTAATTTTTTTTTCTATAATTTTTGTGTCTCCTTCCAGACTCATCCTGGTGCACACAAGACTGTGCGTGCCCTTCTTGAGTCTCTAAGTGGGACCCACACAGGCGGCTTTCTTTTGAGGCTGTTCCTCATCGGTGTGTTGTTGTTGTTGTTGAAGCTCATGGTTTGCATGAACGAAAGCATGCTCCCCTCTTAGTTCTTTTGTGAGTAGTAGTTGTTGTTCAGTCGCTCAGTCGTGTCCGACTCTTTGCCACCCCATGGACTGCAGCACGCCAGGCTTCCCTGTCCATCATCAGCTCCTGGAACTCAAACTTATGTCCATCGAGTCGGTGATGCCATCCAGCCATCTCATCCTCTGTCGTCCCCTTCTCCTCCTGCCCTCAATCTTTCCCAGCATCAGGGTCTTTTCCAATGACTCAGTTCTTTGCATTAGGTGGCCAAAGTATTGTAGCTTCTGTATGTAGATTTCTGTTTACCTACGGAGTGTGGTCGGCTGTGGTGGGGAGGGAGATTCCTCTCACATCCGTTAGAATCATCCCCGGCATCCCTGCTCGCTGCCCCCCACATGCAGCTGCTCTTGGTGACCTCTCTCCAAACTACACCCCACCCTCAGGGGGCTGTGCTGGACCTCACACCCCAGATCTGAAGACCTCCCACCACTGTGGACACGCTGCCCGCAGCTTCTGGAGAGCACGGCCCAGTGGGGCTCACTTCTGGGTCTTTGGTGATGCCAAAGTCATCTGTTGAATGAACAAACAGGAGTGTGTGCCGAACCAACACCCTGAAAGAGCTCAACAGGCAGGAGAAACCTAGGAAGGCTTCTTGGAGGAGGTGGTCTTGGCACCAGGGGCAAGGTTCCCAGACTGGGGAATCTGAGCGGTAGGCCATTCTAGAGGTCGTGAGTGACCATGCAGTGATGGGCCTGGGCAGAGTAAACTGGGGTGGACGAGCCCTCTGTAGGCCCTAGCTGGGTGTGGACCTGGGAAGCCAGGCCCGGCCTGGTTATACAGACGCTGAATGCCACCCCTGGGCACTGCGTTGGGAAGGGGCTGGCCTGCTGCTTGGCCTGCTGCCCACAGAGAGCGAGGCCCACATGGAGCTGGGGGTGGACAGACACCCTGCATAGAAGCCATAAGCGTGGAGACGGTCGTTCTGGCCGCTGGCCCAGTGCAGCCCATGCGTGCCAGGTGCTGACCACGTCCACTCGGCCGGGCCCCGAGGCAGCTGTGTGAGGCAGTGCCTTCTGCTTGTCTTCCAAAAGAGGAGACTGCTGTTCAGAGAGGTGCGTGTGCGGGTCGGGGACCCACAGGGACAGACTGGGCTGCAGGGGTCAGAGAGGTGCATGTGTGGATACAGACTGGGGTGCAGGGGTCTGGGCCCCGAGGCACAGAGACTGCAGTTCAGTGAGGTGGGTGTGTGGGTCGGGGACCTGTGGCTACAAGACTGGGGTGCAGAGGACTGGGCCCCGAGACACAGTCTCTGGAGAGGCACCTCCCCGCTGGGAAGAGCCTGACCCACAGTCTGGACCTGGCGGGTCTGGCCTCAGTTCAGCCCGGTTCTGGTGAAGACCCCATGGGGCTGGGCTCCAGGGGTGCGGGGGCTCAGACAGGCCCAGTCTGTCAGATCGTTAGAGAATGAAACAGAAGAAGCCGGAGTCCAGTAGGATGTGTTCGGGCCCATGTAGTAAGATCAAGCCTCCACCGAGGAGAGTGACTGTGTGTGCCTGTGACGTGTTGCTTTTGAAACTCTTCCGTAAATGTTTGTTTTTGCTTGCAAGCTCTGATTATAAACTGTTCACTGATTTAAAAAAAAACACACACACGCAGTCTCTGTGTCATGGGCCAGACATGACCTTGAAGGGCTTGACCTCCAGCTCACGCTGGGCCCCGCCTGCCCTTGAACCCGAGTCCGCGGCTTCCTGCCGCGTGCCACCCTGTGCCCCTCCTGCCCGTCGCTGCGTGTAGCTTGCACATTCCTCCTCGGGGCCCTCCCCTCCCTGGAGCACTGGGGCAGCAATGTCACCTGGGAAAGTGCCAGAAACTAGACTCAGAGACCCTGCAGGTAGGCCCACCCGATGCGCCTGACCCTCTGGGTGAGCCTGGGAGGCCCCTGTGGGCAGATTCCCAGCCACCTTTTGCAAGGGAGACACACACATTTCTGATCATTTTTCCCCAGAGAGCAGAAACCATGTGCTTTTATTCCACATTGAAATCACCCAGGGACTCCGCCATGCACACCTTTCAGGTTCCCCTCACTCCTGAGCTGGGGTTTCCTCACTGCCCTTCTCGCCCTCGACTCCTTCCAGAATCATCCTTCTTCCCCCGCCCACCCCACGCACCGCTCAGCCCCCAAGGGCACCCTTGATGTGCGGTGCTGGACTTGGGGCGCACAGGGCAGGCTGTTCCCCTCCCTGGGCGTCTGTGCTCAGCCCCCGGGTACCTGGCTCTGGCCGGCCAGCTGTCTCCAGGGCCAGCCCTCTGCCCTGCACATGAGCTGGTGCCTCAAGGTCCAGGCTGGGCTGCAGGCTCCTCTCCGGCTGCTTCTGCCGTCGCCTGTTCAGTATCTTGTCCAAGGCTTGAGCTCCCTGCCCCCTCAGTGGATGTGTGTTGAATGAATACGTTCACACCAGCTCCTTATCACACCCCCTAAAGGAGTTTGTTCTGCAGGGTCGGCTGGTTGAACACATGACCCCTGGCACCCGGGCATCACCCCACTCCCCTGCAGGCCCCTGCCGGGTGCTGGGAGGGAGAGCTCAGGGGAGGGGTTCTGGCAGGACCCCCGCCCTCCTTGAGCCCAGGGGAGACTGAGAAGCAAGGGAACAAACCCACCCTGGAGCATATGGAGATGCTCAGCCGGAGGAGGGGAGAACATGGGGGCCCTGGGGTGGGGCCCCTGGGAGGAGGCCCCCAGGGAGGCAGGCAGCACCTCCCACTGTAGCCCAGGCCGCAGGCCATGTCCCTCTCTGGCCCTTGCCAGGGCTCAAGTGGCCTGGTGTCTGGTGAGCACGCAGAGGGAGGGACTAAGAGGCTGCCGACAGAGAGCTGGAGAGCAATCAGGGAAAGCTTCCTGCAAGAAGTGACGGGGTAGCCCGTTCTGGGGTGCGAACTGGGCAGTCTCGGGGCTGGGCCCTGGGTCTCTTGAGCGGAGCAGGGGCACATCCGGGAGGACAGAGCTCGGCCTGGAGCCCACACACCCTGCTACCCTCACCACTCCCCCCCACCAACGCCCTGCCAGCTAGCGCTGAAGAATGCCCTCCGGTACTTCCCCCTGGACGTCCAGGAGGTGCTGGCCCCCGAGTTCACCCAGGAGCTGCGGCTCTACGGCCACATCTACATGTACCGCTTCTGCCCCGACCTGGAGATGAGGTGAGTGCCGCGGGCTCAGCTTGTCCCCCGGGAACAGAGACCTTGCTGTGAAGTCCACCTCCTCTGGGCTGGAGCCTGTCCAGTGGTGAGGAGGGGCCGGCCCAGAGCACCTCCTGCTGGTGGGAGCTCCAAGGGGGGGCGCCTTCTGCTGATGCTGGGGGCTGGCCGTCCACACCAGCGGGGCCTGAGCTTCCAGGCGCCTGCCCCTCGACTAGCCTGGCAGCTAGACCCTTTGCAGGGCCTACCCGGTGGAGCGGTACCCCTGCCGGACGAGGGCGGCTGCAGCCATCATGCTTATGATCATGAACAACCTGGACCCGGCCGTGGCACAGGTAACATCCTGGAAGTAAGGGCGGGGTCTACAGCGGGAAACCAAGATGCGAAACACACCCAGCACTCGCAAGCTTTCTACTTGGAAGCAGCGACAGCATTGATATACATGCAAGTCGCTAATTGGTGTCCGATTCTTTGCAACCCCGTGGACTATACAGTCCACGGGATTCTCCAGGCCAGAACACTGGAGTGGGTAGCCTTTCCCTTCTCCAGGGGATCTTCCCAACCCAGGGATCGAACCCAGGTCTCCTGCATTGCAGGCGGATTCTTTACCAACTGAGCTATGAGGGCAGCCCCGAGGGAAGCTTCAAAACCAGTGCGGGGAGGGCTTATCGCCATCTCCCGGGCGCCGCCTCTTTCGTCACTACCACACAGCATTGGCACCACGACACCAGCCTTGGCGTCAGAAAGTGTCACTTTACATCTGATGTGTGCGTGCTTAGTCTCAGTCGTGTCCGACTCTCTGCGACCCCCTGGACGGCAGCCCGCCAGGCTCCTCTGTCCATGAAATCTCCAGGCCAGAACACGGGAGTGGGTAGCCACGTGAAAACTGGAAGGGAACAGACTGAATACTGCGGTTGGTTGCAGTATATCCAAAATATCACAACATGTAATCAGCATAAAATTGAGATATTTTAAAGCTTTTTTTCCCCTACCAAGTCTTTGAAACCAGCGGTGGGTGTCATGGCTGGAGCTGTCACGCAGACCGTGGCTCAAGGCGTGAGGGCTGCCTACGCGGGTCTGGCCACACGGGCCTGTCCTGGCGTCCTTGCACGCCAGCCCATCCTGCAGCACCCTATTCGAGCGAGGACAGCCTTTCGGGGGGAACTGAGAGTTTACTTGAGGGCAGGAGGGTCCGAGGATGCGAGCGCTCCACTGAGCCCTGACCAGCACCCAGGGGCCGCTGTCCCCGGGTCTCTCCCCAGCCCCCCACTCCTCCCCCAAGGGCCGTTGGCCACCTGGGGGGGGGGGCCATGACCCCTGAGCCCCGCCAAGCTGGAGGCCTTCTTCCCCACGCCCCCGTCTCAGGCGGCCCCGCATCCTCCAGTTTCCCCAGGAGCTCGTGACCTATGGAGGAAACGGGCAGGTGTTCAGCAACTGGGCGCAGGTATGGACCCCGGACTGTGCGGGAGGCGGGGGCGAGCCCACCACAGGCCTGTCCACCACCTACCTCCGCCCGGGCCTCCTGTCTGGAAGCAGCTGGCAGACTGGCCTTGGGGCTCAGGCTCTGCCTCCCCGATGCCCGAGATCCCAGAGGTCAGAGGTCCTGCGGTGGGGCCACTGGAGGGGAGTGGGGGGCCCCATGGGGGGACTTGGGGCCAGTGTGGGGACCCCCTCACCACCCTCGTGCCTCATTCTCCTGCAGTTCTGGCTGACAATGTCCTACTTGGCCCAGATGACCGAGGAGCAGACGCTGGTCATGTACAGCGGACACCCACTCGGCCTTTTTCCCAGCAGCCCCGAGGCCCCCAGGCTGGTCATCACCAACGGGATGGTGGGTCCCGGGGCCGCGGGGAGGACCACCTGCCCCTGCCTGCCGAGCCATGGCCCCCGAAAGCCATGGCGCGGCCCCCAGCCCTCTGCCCACCCCTCTCTTGCAGGTCATTCCCAACTACTCCTCCAGGCCGGAGTACGAGAAGCTCTTTGCCATGGGGGTTACCATGTAAGTGCTGTTGGCTCATGCTGCAGCCTTGGCCAGCCCCTGTGGTTAAACCAGTGCAGCCACGGTGACTTTAGCTCTGAAAAGCCCTCAACATCAAAGCTCTATAGCACAATTCCGTATTTACACGTTTCCTGCTCGTTTTCATGGATGTCCCTGCAATTTTTATATATGTGTGAGCGAGCACATGTGCAATTTGAATCCTTTTTGCCAGGACTTATGTCCTGGCTGCAAAGGGGGCACAGTGATGGCTCTGGCCCCTGAGCTGTGTGAGAATGAACAAGACACCGCCTGAGTGCATGGGGTCCCGGGGGAGCACGCCCCATGGCGGGTTTTACTGGCCTCCCTGGTGGGCGTGTATCACGTCGGCACAATTGTCCTATTCACGCAAGCTTGCACGGCAGGGATAACCATGCCCCATTTATCAGAAGGGGAAGCGGAGGTTCCCAGAGGCCCTGTGCTTGGCTCAAGCTCTGGGATTGGCTCGGAGTTTGGATGTTTGAGATCCAGGATCTGCCCTCGATCCAGAGGAGAGCAGGGACCGGGGAGGCTGCTGGGGGCTGGTGGGCTGGGTCCTCGTGGTCATCGGGGAGTGCAGACGCTCTCGTCTCCCACCACGCAGCCGAAGACGCCGGTGTTGAATGGCCACCACGTGGAGCACGTGGGCGCCGGCCCTGTTGGTGATGGGCACCCTGGTGTTCGCTTTGGTGCCGGCCGCCTCTTTCCCACGACCTAGCCTGGAGGGCTCAGCAGGCCAGGGGCTCGCTCCCGGGAGCCTTGTTCTGTGGCCTGCTGAGCCGCCGGCTGACTGGCAGGGAGAGGGGCTCCCTGCAGCCTGCGATGGGGCTTACCACAGGTGCTGACGTGTGGAGACCCTCGCTGGCCTGGTCGACGGAACGGGGCCCTTTACATTAATGACAGCGACCCCTTGAGCGCTGTGCCCCGACTCTGCCAGAAACTGGGGGCCTGGCCTTCCCTACAGGCTTCTGTTTTGATGAATTAATGAACTCATCCTTGGCTGTGCGGGTGTGTGGCTGCTCGCGGGCTTCCTCTAGTTGCCACGAGCAGGGGTTGCTCGTTGTGGTGGCTCTGGGGCACGCGGGCCTGGGTGGTTGCAGAGCCCGGACTCTTGAGCGCTTGGGCTCCGGCTGCAGAAGTGGCTTGTGGTGCGCGGGCTCACCCGCCCTGAGGCACGCGGGATCCTTCCGGACCTGGGATCAGACCCACACCCCTGCCTGGGCAGGTGGACTCCCGACCGCTGGACCAGCGGGGAAGTCCCTTCTTTGGTTGTTTAAGGAGAACGTGCCCATGCACCTGGCAGCAACAGTGAGCCTTAGACCCCGGGCAGTGGGGCTGGGAGACGCCACTCCCAGCTCCCGCTCACCCCGCTGCGTCCGCGGGCAGGTACGGCCAGATGACGGCGGGCAGTTACTGCTACATCGGCCCCCAGGGCATCGTCCACGGCACGGTGGTGAGTGGCGGGCTGCGGGGCCGCGGGGCCGCGGGGCCGTGGGGCCGTGGGGGTGAGCGAGCGAGGGTGGTGACCCATCCTCCTCCCCCCGCAGCTCACCGTGCTGAACGCTGGGCGGCGCTACCTGGGGCTCCAGGACCTGGCGGGCAAGGTCTTTGTCACCTCTGGGCTGGGCGGCATGAGTGGGGCTCAGGCCAAAGCCGCTGTCATCGTGGGATGCATCGGTGTGATCGCAGAGGTGAGCCCGTGGGAGCAGGCCACCGCCCCCGCAAGAGCCCCCCGCCCTCTCCCTCCCTGCTCTTGCCTCTGCCCTCCCAAATCCTCCCATCCCAGTGCGGGTCCCCTCGGTGGCAGACACCCCTGCCTTCCAAGTGCCCATCACTGCCGGGTACAGAGCCTGCTGACCACGCTCATAGGACCCGGCCTCCCTTGCTTTGGGGCCCTGGGGTCCAGCCGGGAGATGGTAAACCTGTGAATAAGTGAGTAAAGACCCCCCCCCTCCATCTGGACAGAGCTGTTGGGTGACAGAAAACCCAACGAGGGTCGCTTACACAAGCAGTGCTTCATTTTTCTCTTGTAACCAGCAGGGCTGGCATTGGCTCAGCTGCTTGGTGTCAGGGCCAACATGTCTAGAGTCTCTTGAGCTTCCCTCCTGGATACAAAGTGGCTTCCCCAGCTCCAGCCACCTCATATATATTCAAGGTAGACAGAAGGGGAATGCCAGCTATGGCTGACTCTAGCAGAAAAATAATGCCTTAGAAACTCGTTTTACCACATTGGTCAGTACAGGCTCACGTGGACGTTGTCATCTACAAGGGTGGAGGGAAGGCGTGAGAGGGCAGTTGGGATTAGCTGGGAGCAGAGCGTCTCCCTGAGTGAAATCCGGGTTTGTTGACATGGAAGGCAAGAGGCAGCTGACAGCAGCTCGTAGGGTCCACCCTGCCCTGTCGAGAAGGGGGTGATCTTCACCCCTGCCCCGCGGTCCCAGGTGGATGGCGCGGCCCTCATGAAACGCCACAGGCAAGGCTGGCTGATGGAAGTGACCGACAGCTTGGACCGCTGCATCGAAAGACTCAGGTGCGACGCATGGCAGGGGCGGAGAGTGGGCTGGGAACCTTTGATTTCTGCTTCTCACCTGTGGCTCCTGGGAGTGTGGAGTGGCCTGATGCGTCCACGCTGCCCACACATGCGGTCTCATAGACATCTGTCATCCTGTGGGTGACCCCTCCGCTCAGCCACGGTTTGGCAAAGACCGCATCTTGCGTTTCTCCCTTCTGTACCTCAGTGCCCAGCCCAGAGCTTGGCACACAGGAGGTGCTTCTTGAAGCTGCTGAACCTCCACAGGACCCGTCAGGACCTGCGGCTCCTCCCCAGGAGGGCCAAGCCTGGTGCGGGGGTCCTGGAACCCATCAGCCCCTCCCCATGGGGGCCAAGGCTGGTGCGGGGTCCCGGGACCCTTCCCAGCTGCGTGTGGTCTGCGGAGATTTCTCAGTGGGGATGGCAGGGCCCCCAGGAGGCTGCTCCTCAGATGCTGTCTTTGAAGCATTCTCTCAGCTGATTGCTCTGCAGAGCTGAGCGCCTCCTGTGTGGGGAGTTCGCCTCGGCACAGAGAGCTTCACCTGCTCCAATGAGACCTGCCCAGGGGCGCAAGGGGACTTAGGTGACACTGTCCAGAGACACACAGAGTTTAAGAAATACTCCTATTACTGAGACTGGAGACTCTTTTGACACAGATCTTTGAAAACTTGCTGAAAACCCTGCATTAATTACTGGAGAAATTCTAAACTCCTCATGTGGCAGGGAGGGTCTTAACCCCATCTGGCTCTGACCCTGTGGGTGCACCTGGAATACAGGTGCACACGCACACACACTTGCATGCTCATGGGCACGCACACGCTCACACACATCCAACCACTGTGATGTTTCTGTCATCTCTGAATTTTTGTCACTCACACAAAGGTTGGGCACCTAACTCCCACAGTCACACACAGAAACACACACACAAGTCCAAATCAGAGTAACAAACGCTTCCGCAGCCATTTTCGTGTATTTGGGTCTCCTGTTCCCCCAGACATGCTGTAGTTTTTCCAAATCAGGGTCAGAATCATCTTTCGAACCGTCTGCAACTTGAGGATTGCCTTGAGCGAGTTCTACAAAGATCCCTGTTAAAGCGCTAGAAGCAAAGGCCCTAATGCTCTGGATGGAATCTTAGGCCCCGCGGCGGGCCGGGGCTGCACCTTTGTCAGCCATTCCTCAGTGAGGGCCCCCAGTCCACGGTGCCCCTCACCCGGGGGCCTTGTAGGTGCTGTGGGCGCCTCCCGGGCCTCTGTGTCTTCACCAGCTGGGCGCCAGGGTGCAGGGTGCTGGGGGGTGTTGCCCTGGGCAGGTGTGACGGGTCTGCCTGTCCTGTTCCTGCCCCTTGCAGGGAAGCGAGGAAGAGGAAGGAGGTGCTCAGCCTCGGTTACCATGGCAACGTGGTGGACCTCTGGTGAGTGGGGAAGCTGGCTGCCTTGAGGACCCCTGGTGAGCCCTCGGCCGTGGTCCTGATGCTGGCCCGGCGTTCCCGGCCGTTGCGGCCCTGATCCTGGCACTGATCCCCGTCCCGCCACGGGGTTCAGGATGAGCCCCATGCCTGGCTACGGGGCCTGTGGGCTGGGAACACCGTGTGCCTTCCTGGATGGACCCTGAGCTTGGGCGCTGGCAGTACCCGCCCTGATCGGCTGTCTCTCCGCAGGGAGCGCCTGGTCCACGAACTGGACATGACGGGGGAACTCCTGGTGGACCTGGGGTCAGACCAGACATCCTGTCACAACCCATTCAACGGTGGCTACTACCCTGTACAGCTGGGCTTCGCAGAGGCCCAGAGCCTCATGGCCTCTGACCCCACTGCCTTCAAAGGCCTGGTCCAGGAGAGGTGATGTGGGCCTGGGGCTGCCCGGGCAAGGGGTGGGGGCGCACAGCGCCTGCTGGGGCTTTGGACGGGGTGGCTCCGGCCTCTGCCTGGTTCTCCCTCGGCCAGCTGTGTGGCCTTGTGCCAGACCCTTAACCTCTCTGGGCCTCTGTCCCCTCCTCTGTCAGGCAGGGTCATGACTGTGCTGTTCTGTGGAGATGTTGGGGACAGACTGGGGTGACATTTGAAAAACACTGGGGGCAGCTTCCGGCACCTTGGGTGCTGAGTAGATGCTGGTAGAGGGCAGCCCGAGGCGCTTCCTGAAGAGGTCATTGCTTGTTCAGCACGGAGCCTGGGCCCCGCGCCTGGCTGGCTGGGATCTGTAGGCCCTAGTTGAGTGACTGCCTGCAGTGTCTTCCCTGAAGGGGGAGAGGCTCTGAGGAACCCCAGGAGCAGGGGGCTTCCCAGTGGGAGGTGCTGGAGGTGGAGTAGGCAGGGGTGGGGTCAGGAGGAGTGGAGTCAGAAGGGGAGGAGTCCGGAGGGGAGGAGGGAGGAGTCCGAAAGGGTGGAGTTAGGAGAGGTGGAGTCAGAAGGGGAGGAGTCTGGAGGCGAGGCGTCAGGAGGAGTGGAGTCAGGAGGGGAGGAGTCCCATGGGGAGGAGTCAGGAGAGGTGGGGCCAGATGGGGAGGAGTCCAATGGGGAGGAGTCAGGAGGGGAGGAGTCCGGAGGGGAGACTTCGGCGGGCAGTGGTGCTCGCACTGGCTCTGACTGCTGACCGCTCCTTGCAGCCTGAGGAGGCACGTGTCAGCCATCAACAGGCTGGCCCGGGAGCACTTCTTCTTTTGGGACTATGGCAACGCCTTCCTGCTGGAGGCCCAGAGAGCGGGTGAGAGACGCAGGAGGGGGCCCGGGCACACTCGCCTCGCTGCAGGCCTGGCTGGCCGTCGGTGCGGTCCGCAGGATGGGCCCTGCCAGGCCTCCGCCTCGCCGGGCCTCAGTCTCTCCCGGTGATTCTGGGCCCGTCTGTGCGCACAGGGGCTGACGTGGAGAAGCTGGGCGCCAACAAGACAGAGTTCCGCTACCCCTCCTACGTGCAGCACATCATGGGGTGAGTGGGGGGTCCCGGCGTCTGTCCTTAGACACGCCGGTCCGCAGGTCTGCTCACACTGCTCAGGCCGCCTGCTGAGACCTATGCTTGGTCTCAGGTGGCCACGGCCCAGGTCATGGGGTTTCCACCCCAACGGGCAGGGGGAGAGGAGCTAAAAACGTGACAGTCTGTGCAGGGCCTCAGGGAGCAAACAGGGGGTGGGGGCCGTGCCTGAGGTCACCTCCGGAGAACACCCCAACCTCCAGGTGCTCAGGGCTGACCCCCCACCAGGTCCTGGACGCTGTGGCCAAGGAGCTGAGCATCCCCCAGGCGGGCCCCAGCCCCGAGGGTGTGGCCGAGGGCCTGATTGCTGCAGCCCTTGTGCCTTCCTGGCCACCAAGGGGCCTGAACTCGCGGGGACAGGGCAGCTGCTGCAGGGAGAGGACAGGGTGGAGTCCGGGCCGGGGCAGCCGGGGGTGGGGGGACGCCCCCGGGCCTGCAGCAGAGGGGATCCCAGTAGGGGGGCAGTGAGAGAGGCCAGCACCCTTCTCAGGTTCATTGTGGGAGGGGAGAGGGCCAGAGTGGGGCCACGACCACAGGCCTGGTGGGGAGTCCCCAGGGGGCAACAGGAAGGAAGCCCAGCAGAGGCTGGGTGGGCGCGAAGCCTGGGGAGGGTCGGCGCCCCTCTGCTTAGAGCCCCCTCAAAGGTCGGCTCACAGCAGACAGGGCCGTGCATTCCCACGTGCACTGCCTGGTTTTCAGGTTGTCCCTAACCGCGGTTTAGGGAAGTTCTGCTTGTCTGTGTCCAGGCTCCCTGCTCCTGCAGCCAGAGAAGCTGCAGCTCTGGGAGGGGGGCTGTGGTGATGGAGGGGTGGGCAGGAGCGGGGACCGCTACACATTCTGGGTGAGAGGCTTCCGGCAACATTGCTGGTCGCCGACGCTCCACCTCACAACACAGACCCCCGCACATGCACCCACTTTGTACACAGCCTTCACCCGTCAGTTTTGGAGCATCTGCAGCCTCCCTGAGCTTGGACCTTGGCGACCCCAGCCCTGGGGGTGCAGCCAGGCCGGAAGCCCCCCCGGGTGACGAGCCCTCTGCCTTTGCAGGGACATATTCTCCCAGGGCTTTGGGCCTTTCCGCTGGGTGTGCACCTCGGGGGACCCCCAGGACCTGGTGGTCACAGATAGGCTGGCCATGTCTGCACTGGAGGAGATTGTTGCTGCCGGAGGTGAGGCTGGAGATGCTGGTGTGCGGGTGGGCCCCCTGCCTGGCAGTGCTGTGAGCCTGATGCAGGGTCCCCTGCCTGGCACTGTGGGCACAGGGCGCATTCTCGGGGGTTGCCTGTCGACAGCCCTGTGCTGCCCCCTCCACGTGTCCAGGCCGCTCTGCTGTCTCCAAGTCAGAGCTGCCCCAGACCATCTGTGGACACAGAGTGGCTCTGCACCACCCCCACCCCCACCCCCGCCGTGGGTGGCCCTGGCCCAGCCGCAGACCTCCTTGTGTAGTGGACGGGGCAAGAGGACGCAGTTACTTTATGGCACCTCCCCAGCCCCCTGCCTGTCACAGCTCCTTCTCTGTTGCTCTGCGGCTTCTCCCTGGGCCCAGGCAGCCTTCTCTGGGGGTGGTGGGTCAGCCTTTGCAGCTTGTTGTAAATCCTCGGGGCCCAGTTTCACCCTGCCGCCCACATTTGGGTTGAGTGGGCTGAGTGGCAGGGCCTTAAGGTCAAGGGACCCAGGAGGAGAGCCTGATGGGCGGAGCCACCTTGTGGGCGGAGCCACCTTGTGGGCGGAGTCACCCTATTGGCTGGGAGGAAGTGGAGGCAGTTCAGTTCAGTTGCTCAGTCCTTCCAACTCTTTGTGACCCCATGAACTCCGGCATGCCAGGCCTCCCTGTCCATCACCAACTCCCGGAGCTTGCTCAAACTCATGTCCATCGAGTCGGTGATGCCATCCAACCACCTCATCCTCTGTCTTCCCCTTCTCCTCCCGCCTTCAGTCTTTCCCAGCATCAGAGTCTTTTCCAATGAGTTAGTTCTTCGCATCAGGTGGCCAAAGTATCGGAGTTTCAGCTTCAGTATCAGTCCTTCCAATGAATATACAGGACTGATTTCCTTTAGGATGGACTGTTTGGATCTCCTTGCAGTCCAAGGGACTCTCAAGAGTCTTCTCCAACACCACAGTTCAAAAGCATCAATTCTTCAGCACTCAGTTTTCTTTATGGTCTAACTCTCACATCCATACACGACTACTGGAAAAACCATAGCTTTGATTAGACCGGCCCTTGTTGGCAAAGTAATGTCTCTGCTTTTTAATATGCTGTCTAGGTTGGTCACAGCTTTTCTTCCAAGGAGCAAGCGTCTTTTAATTTCTTGGCTGCAATCACCATCTGCAGTGATTTTGGAGCCCCCCCAAAATAGCCTCTCACTGTTTCCATTGTTTCCCCATCTATTTGCCAGGAAGTGATAGAACTGGATCTTAGTTTTCTGAATGTTGAGTTTTAAGCCAACTTTTTCACTCTTCTCTTTCACTTTCATCAAGAGGCTCTTTAGTTCTTCTTCGCTTTCTGCCGTAAGGGTGGTGTCATCTGCATATCTAAGGTTATTGATTTTTCTCCTGGCAATCTTGATTCCAGCATGTGCTTTATCCAGCCTGGCATTTCTCATGATGTAGTCTGCATATAAGTTAAATAAGCAGGGTGACAATATACAGCCTTGATGCATTCCTTGCCCAATTTTGAACCAGTCTGTTGTTCCATGTCCAGTTCTTACTGTTGCTTCTTGACCTACAGATTTCTCAGGAGGCAGGTAAGGTGGTCTAGTGTTCCCATCTCTTGAAGAATGTTCCACAGTTTGTTGTGATCCACACAGTCAAAGGCTTTGACATAGTCAATAAAGCAGAAGTAGATGTTTTTCTTTCTGGAACTCTGGTGCTTTTTTGATGATCCAACGGATGTTGGCAATTTGATCTCTGGTTCCTCTGGCTTTTCTAAATCCCACTTGAACATCTGGAAGTTCACGGTTCACGTACTGTTGAAGCCTGGCTTGGAGAATTTTGATCATTACTTTGCTAGCATGTGAGATGAGTGCAATTGTGTGATAGTTTGAACATTCTTTGGCATTGCCTTTCTTTGAGATTGTAGTGAAAACTGACTTTTTCCAGTACTGTGGCCACTGCTGAGTTTTCCAAATTTGCTGGCATATTGAGTGCAGCAATTTCACAGTATCATCTTGTAGGATGTGAAATAGTTCAACTGGAATTCCATCACCTCCACTAGCTTTGTTCGTAGTGATGCTTCCTAAGGCCCACTTGACTTCCCATTCCAGGATGTCTGGCTCTAGGTGAGTGATCACACCATTGTGATCTGGGAAGAGACTCCACCAGCTTCTGAATGTTGGTGCAGCTGCAGACCCTCAACCTGCCAGGCGACTGCTGGTGTTCCCACCATAACCACCCTCCAAGGATGATTTCTAGCAAGCGAGGCTCCACATGCAGTGGGAGCAGGGTGTCCACCAGCCAGAAAAGGGCTCCTAGTAAGGGGCAGGGACGTCACTAAGTGATGTAGGAACATTACCATCATTTTTAGTACAATTTTTTCAGTTTATTTGACTGAAACTTTATAGACATCTGTAAACCACAGGCTCACAGAATTCCTGCAGATTTATCAGTCTGTTCCCATGAGCACCTTGGTGGACCCCCCTCTCCAGCCCTCCACTCTTAACCACCTTCCTGTCCTACCTCGAGAGGCCCAGCATCTGTCAGCCTCAGAGCCTCTGTACTCGCTGCCCCCTCTGCAAAATGCTGTTCCCTCAGTTCCATGTAGCTGGCTCCTCTTTAGCATTTAGGACTTGCCTTGAGTGTCATCTCTCCAGAGAGGCCTCTGGTCCCCCTGACCCCCCACCCCAGTCTCAAATGCACTTGTTTCCTTCTTGGGCCACAGTAGTCTTGGCTCTGGGGCCTGGCACGCAGCAGATGCTCCTTAGATATTTGCTGCGGGTCGAGTGCTGACTCGCCCGATTGCTGGCACTGTCATTGCCGGAAGTCAGATGGGCTGGCGGGGAGCTGGGGATGGAGGCACCCCGACCCTGCTCGGGGTCCAGTGGTGGGTGCAGAGGGGTGCCTCAGCCCAGCGGCCTTCCAGCGGGAGTGTGCGCCCCCACCATGGGGCAGGGGCTCTGGTACCTGTGACACTCCCTCCCCTGCCTGCAGTGACCCCGGCCGTGAAGCTCCAGTACGTGGACAACATCCACTGGATCCGGGAGGCTGCCAAGCACCAGCTGGTGAGGGCTCCAGCTGGGGTGGGGGGGCTGTGTGGACCTTGCCCCAGGTGAGATGCTGCTCACCGCCTGGACAGCTTGGGGGAGTCCCCACTGGCCTCCTCGCCCAGGGGCCACTGTACAGAGAAGCCCGGGGCCTTTCAGAATGTGGCCTGGACTCTGGGGCAGCAACCTGGGTCAAGTAGGTCCTTCCTTGCCCGGCAGGGCCCTGGAGCCAGGCCTCCTGACTTCTCAGCTGTGTGACCTGGGGTGAGTGGCTTGGCCTCTCTGGGCCTCCCCTCCCGTCTGCACAGTGGAGATACTGGAGGTGGTATGGCCCCTGGCTGTGGTGCGGGGCTTGGAGCAGGACCTCTGCGGGGCCAGGGCAGGGCAGGGCAGATGGGTGTTTCTGTGCCTGTGAGTGTGACCACAGATCAGATGACCCGGGCAGTTGGGGGTGGGGGGTGGGGGCGGTGTAGCAGAAGGGTGTCTCTGAGGAGCTGACTTGCAAGTTCAGGCCTAAGTGGGGCTGGGTCGAGGGGTGACAGTTGGGAAGCAGAGGGACCAGCCAGTGCACAGGCCTGGGGAGGCAGCCAGCTGGATGCGCCCAGACCAAACAAGGGATGGGCATCTGGTTCTGATGGCCGTACACAGCCCCGTCTGCACCAGTGGGCTCTTGTCCTGCGGTTCAGCCATGCCTGCCCCGAGCAGTGGCCCCTGCCCCTGGGCTTCCCAGTCCAACCCCGTCCACCCATACTGCTGCAGCCACCTGTACCAGTGGTTGCACGTTTCTCCATGGAACCCCTCATGCCAACCACCCAGTGCCTCAGATGTCCACGGCGATCACTGTTGGACAGCTGTTGGGCCTGGGGAGGGTGAGGCAGGAGGTGGAGATGGGGGCGGGGCCTGACGGAGACGCACAGTAGGTCACCTCCCAGGAGAGAACCAGTCAGCCTGGAGCCACTGGGGCTAGCCCTGCGGTGACAGTTCAGGAGGGACATCTGCACTAGACACACGGGCCGGGGATGGGGGCTGGACTCCAGCGACTGCCGTCCAGCGGGTGAGGGGCGTGTTTCCTGAGCACCACCCTTCTCGCCACAGGTGGTGGGCTCCCAGGCCAGGATCCTGTACTCAGACCAGAAAGGCCGTGTGGCCATCGCCGTGGCCTTCAACCAAGCCATCGCCCGTGGGCAGCTCAAGGTGGGCGCCCCGCCAGACCAGCCCTCAAGCCCGGGCTCAGCTGTGGGCCCTGCCGTGAGACTCTGGGCAGTCAGGAGCCATCTCTGAGCCTTGTAACCTCAAAACGCGGCTTCCCCTCGAGCGTTTCAGGCTGTCTTTGTTGAACTGTCCCTTGCACATCAAGGCAACCCGATCCGCCTTTCTCCGTCTCCCAAGCGGTCAGCCCCGCCCACCTCGCTCAGCGCATGCGCACATGGCGCTCCGGCTGAGCGCCGTGCAGAGCGCCTCTTCATCCCCCCTTCCTCTCCGCCCCCTCCTCCCTGTCACCCCGCCCACCTCGCTTGAGCGCATGCGCACATGGCGCCTTCATTTCCCTCCCCCCGCCACCGGCTTCCTCCCGCCCCCTTCCAGTCAGCTCCGCCCACCTCGCTAGGCGCGTGCGCGCAGAGCGCCTCTCCGCCTCCTCTTTCTCTCCGCCACCTCCTTCCTCCCGCCTTCTTTTAGTCAGCCCCGCCCACCACGCTCGGCGCATGCGCGCAGAGCGCATCTTTATCCCACCTCCCTCTCCGCCCCTCCTTCCTCTCGCCTCCTTCCAGTCAGCCCTGTTCACCTCGCTCGGCGCATGCTCACACGGCGCCTCTTCGCCCCGCTCTCCGTCTCCGCCACCTCCTTCCTCCCGCCTTCTTTTAGTAAGCCCCGCCCACCATGCTCGGCGCATGCGCGCAGAGCGCCTCTTTATCCCACCCTCTCCCCCCTCTCCGCCCCTCCCGGTCGGCTCCTGTCGCCCTTTCTTCCGGTCGGCCCTTCCGCCCCCGCCCACGCTCGGCGCATGTTCACACGGCGCCTCTTCGCCCCGCTCTCCGTCTCCGCCCCTCCTTCCTGCCGCCTTCTTCCGGCCGGCCCCGCCCACCTCGCTCGGCGCGCGCGCACACGGCGTCTCTTCATCCCCGCCCCCTTCCTCTCCGCCGGTGCAAGCCTTGTTCCTACTCGGGGTTCCGGGCGGAGCGCAGAGCGGACAGGGTCCCGCCCGGTGCAGGCGGAGGAATACTGTGGATGCGCGGGCAAGGCCATCAGTCCAGGGGCTCTGAGCGTGCGGCGCTCCGTGGATAAAGTGAGCGAGGAGCGCGCGTAGGGTCAGGATTGGCCTCCGTGCTGCAGGCGGACCGTGAGTGTCCCCGGTGCCAGCGCACTGGGCTGGGGGTCCCGTGCAGGGCGGGGTCAGGCCCGGCCTGTTGGAGCGCAGGGCAGCTCCTGCGATCTCCGGTTAGAGCCGAAGCCCTCGCCTGTCCCTGCAGCCCTGAGATGGGGGCTCCGTAAAGTGGGCGTGGTGACTGTGGACAGGGTAGCGGCGACTCAGAGCCGGCACACGGGGCACGCAGGCTCCGGGTGGACAGAAAACGCATCTCTGGGCGGTCGTGGGGGGCGTTGGAACCCCCCTGCGCCCTCCTGCAGAGGGTCTGCTTCCCAGGGTAGTCCAAAGGGCGTCTGGCGTGGCCTGACCCTTGAACGCTGCCCCAGGCCAGGCAGTGGCCACCGCCGCTGACCTTTCATGCCCTTCCACCCCGCAGGCGCCGGTGGTCCTGAGCCGAGACCACCATGATGTAAGTGGCACCGACAGCCCCTTTCGGGAGACCTCCAACATTTACGACGGCTCTGCCTTCTGTGCAGGTGAGGAGGACCGCGCGGCTAAGCTGTGTTTCTGTTGGATTTGGATTTTATGTAAAAATCAAGTGGTTCATTCAGTCTGTCACGGTGCTGCGGAAAAGCTTGCTGGCTTCTGAGGGGGCAAGGCCCAAGATGACCAGCCCAGGACAGAGGTGGCTCTGGGACACGGGACACGGTTGTAAATGTGAGCGGGACCCAGGGGACCGGGCCGGTGGACGCCAGAGACCTGGGTGCACCCCATCACGTGCCAGGTGGTCTTCAGAGGGTCCTCAGGGTCCTCGTCTGTGACGTGGGGCCAACAGCAGGTCCTTCTGTGTTGTGAAGGATTCAGGGAGTTCCTGTGTGGGAGTCGTGTCGGCTCCCCGAGCCCGGGTTCCCTGAGGGGCTGGTACCATCACACAGAGCTTCTGCCTTCTGCTCCTGGGGTCTTTCTTGTCCCCAGCACCCGAGGTTCCTTCCATCAAGGATGGGATCCCCAGGGAAGGAGTGGACACTCAGGAACACCAATCCACATCACTTTGAGGAATAGGTCCATTTCATATAAGTTGGGAAATTGATGGGAATATAGAATCATATTCCTTGATTATCTTGATAATATCTGTGAGGTTCACACTGTGTTTCCTGATGTTAGTCTTTTCTGTCTTCATTCTCTTTCCTTGATCAGCCTGGCTAGACATTTTTTCAATTTTATTGATCTTCGCAAAGTTTTTCGTTAGATTTTTTTCTATTACTTTTTTGCTTTCAAATTGACTGATGTCTATGCTTATCTTTACTATGACCTTCTTTCTATGTACTATTTGGGTTTAAGTTGCTCTTCTTCAGTTTCATGAAGTTTTCTTTTCTAATAAAAATGTTTTAATGTTATGTATTTCCCTCTTAAACACTGCCTTAGCTGCATCTTACCGACTTTTTGCAAAATATATTTTTATTTTCATTCAGTTCAAAATACTTTTAACTTTCCTTTGATACATCCTCTTGGAACCATGGATTGTTGTAAAGTATCTTTTAAAATTTTCAAGTTTGGGGAGATGTTTCAATTATCTTTCTGTTACTGACTTCTGATTCAATTCCATTACAGTCTGAAAGCTTTATATTCATCGTGTTATTTTAAACTTGTTAAGGGCTGTGTTGTAGCCTCAAAGGTGGTCCATTTTGATGCAACTGGGAAGAACGTGTATTCTGCTGTTAACAGGCTGGTTCTTTTTTCTTTTTTGAAAAAATTTTTAAGAGGTTTTTTTGATGTGGACCCTCTTTATTGAATGGGCTGCAGCACTGCTTCTGTGTTATGTTCTGGTTTTTTGGCCATGAGGCATGTGGGAGTCTTTGCTCCCCAACCGGGGATGGCCCCTGCACCCCCTGCGTTGGAAGGTGACGTTTTAGCCACTCGACCACCAGAGAAGTCCTGGGGGTTTGTCTCAACATTTCACCTAGATGTAGTCGGTTAGTAACGCTCTTCCTGTGGTCAGGATCCTTGCTGACCTTTTGCTGACCTGGCCCCTAGATGACCGAGAGTGAGGTGACTCCGTTCCCGACTCTGCGTTGTCTGTTGCACTCGGCAAGTCCTTATCCGCTGTGCCATGTGTGTTTTAAAGCTATCTTGTTAGGTGTGCCCTTGTTTATGTGTATTGTCTCTTCTTGGAAAATTGACCTCTTTATCATCATGTGACGGCCCTGTTTTTTTTTTTTTTTCATTTTTTAAAACATTTTTTGGCCGTCTCATGTGATACGTGGGATCCTAGTCTCCCAACCAGGGATCAAACCCGGGCCCCCTGCATTGGGAGGGCAGAGTCTTAACCGCTGGACCACCAGAGACGCCCCTTTTTATCCTTGATGATACTGCTGGCTCTCACATTCTCTGATGTTAATATAGTTTACATTTGTATTCTTCGACCAGTGTAACAATTGACCACAAACTTAGAGGCTGGAAGCAGCAGGAGCGTGTTCGCTGAAGTTCTGAAGGCCCGACATCTGAAATCAGTTTCTCGAGGCCTGGGTGAAGTGTGGGCAGGGCCCTGATGTCTCAGAAGGCAGCCGGGGTTGTGGCGGGCGGGGGGTTAGCTCCAGATTCTGGAGCTGTTCTGGTGCATCTCACAGTCCCACGCTAGACGGAAGTCATTCCCAGGACCCCCTCCTCTTCTCTGGGGGGGCTTTGAGGAAGAGCCCACCAGGGGCCAAGCCCTTTGTCCCTGGCCCAGGGGAGTCAGTCTCAGGGCGGCTCAGACTCTTGCAGCAGGTCCTTGGACAGGAGTGAGGCTCGGTCCCCTCTCTGTGCGGGTGCCTGTCTCCCTGCAGAGTCCGGTCTGGTTACCTGCCCTGGGGCCTCGCCCAGTGATGCCCAGGAACAGTCCGAAGCGTGCAGCTTGTCCCCCGCCCGTTGGCGCGTTACTCTGAAGGGTGGGACTGATACTGTTTGTCATCTAGTGACAGCTGCTGCATCCTCTGTGCCTCTGGGGCGCTACGCCTGTGCCATGCTGGGCAGGTGGTGGTGGGCATCGGGCACTCACTCACTCGGTGCTCCCGCGTCATGGGCTCTGAGAACGCACGTGTCTGCGGTTCCTGCAGTCACCCTCCCTGGTTCCCGTCTGACCCCCCGACCCTGGCCCAGTCTGGCCGCCTTGCCTGGGGCTGACCGCGCTTCTTTCTGCAGACATGGCCGTGCAGAACTTTGTGGGCGACGCGTTCCGTGGAGCCACCTGGGTCGCTCTGCACAACGGCGGGGGTGTTGGCTGGTAAGAAGGTTCCCGAGGGCCAGTGGCGCGGTTGGGGGCTCCCACAGAAGTCTCGGAGGGCCTTCCAAGGTCCCGTGCCTGTCTCTCCGAGCTCCCTCTGCTGAGGGCTCCTCGTGTGAACTGGACGTGGGGGCCTTGCCCAGCCCGCACCTGTGCAGTCTCCTGCCTCTCATGGGATGCCGTGAGTCATCCTTTCCCATGTGGTTCTCATGCTGCTTTGACAGATGTTCTCCAGGGAACCCTTAGAGTCATCCTGGCCCTGTCGTTTGACTTCACCAGGCTGGGCTGGGCGGCGGGAACCTGGATCTGGGCTCCCTGGCTCCTGGCTCCGTGCTGCCCATCCAGGCCTGTCTCCAGCCTAAGCCACCGGCCAGCTGGGGTTCTGGGAGGCTCCCTCCTGGGCTGTAGACGAGTGCCCTCGTGAGGTCGTCCCTAATTCTGCACCCGATTTCAGCCCGTGGGCGTTTCCAGCACCGGGTGTCCTGCCGCTCAGCTCAGGCCCCATGCTTTCAGCCTGAAGATGATACCACATCCCTGGGGGCCCAGTCCCTCAGGGCCGGCCCCCTCCGCCCCCCGCCCCACTTCCTCACTCCAGTTGCAGGTCCGCAGCGTCACCTGTGCTCCCCCCGCCCCTCAGCTGGAGATCACAGGTTCCTATGGCCCCCTGCTTGGTTCCCCTGCTTTGCTGGAGCAGCTCATGGAAGGCAGGGATTTCTGAAAAAAAAATTACAAAAGACATCAAAGGGTGTGAATCAGTAGCCAGAGGAGGAGACACACGGGGTAAGCACGCCAAGAACCACCTGACCGCGGGGGCTGGGGCAGGCACGGCCGCATGCCCCGTGTTCTGGTTCCCCAGCCGGCCACTCTCTGGGCCCCTCCTTTGGGGCTTCCCTGGAGGATTCCTTCCTCGAGTGTGACTGACTCCATCACTGGCCACGGGTGACTGGTTCCACCTCCAGCCCTTCCCCCTCTGCGATGGTCAGGGGCTGGGCCCCAGGTTCCAAGCGCGGGTCACAGGGTGGCTCCTCTGGCAGCCAGCCCTGCCCCCTTGGGTGAATTCCCAAAGTCACCTCATGAGCAGGATGAAAGACACCCTCATTCCGCTCATCACAGGAAATTACAAGGGTTTAAGGAGCTATGTGCTGGGAACCATGGACGAAGACCAAATGTTTATTTCTCATTATAAGTAACGATGTCCCATTCGCTGCTGAGAAAAATTAACAACCGGTGTCCATCCTAAAGATCAGTCCTGAATATTTATTGGAAGGACAGATGCTGAAGCTGAAACTCCAATACTTTGGCCACATGATACAAAGAACTGACTCACTCATCTGAAAAGACCCTGATGCTGGGTAAGATTGAAGGCGGGAGGAAAAGGGGATGACAGAGAATGAGATGGTTGGATGGCATCGCCGACTCAATGGACATGAGTTTGGGTAAGCTCCAGGAGTTGGTGATGGACAGGGAAGCCTGGTGTGCTGCTGTCCGTGGGGTCACAAAGGGTCAGACACGACTGAGCAACTGAAGTGAACTGAGCTGGTGTTTATGGCAATTGGACACGTGGCAGATGTTTGGATCTCCTCTCACCTAATCTTGGGGAAGAAGCACACAGATGAGAAAACTGAGGCAGAGGGCGGTTCAGGCTGCACCTCCCAGGGTGCCCTGGGTTGGGGGCGGGTGTCGCCTGGGCAGCTCTCTGGACCCCTGGGCCCTTGCAGCAGCAGGGGGCGCTGTGGCCCTGCAGAGCAGGACAGCTCTCCAGACCGGCCGCCTCTGAAGTGACCTCCCAGCCCGTTTTGGCCCGAGCAAGCCTGACCGTGTCTTCCAGAGCCCAGTCCTGCGCACTGCAGCCTCTGGAGCGTCCCCGTGGGCCAGCTTGGCCTTGGGCCCTCTGAGGCCGGAATTCCCAGCTGTAGCCCAGTCAGGTGGTCCAAATGAATGGAAAATGTGACCGGAGCACATGGCCAGAGCAAACCAGAAAGGGAGGGGTTGGGCCCCGTCACCGGGGCACCTGGCCTTTCGGGGCTCGACTTGCTGAATGGGTTCTGGAGATGATGGGATGACTCTGGCAGGGGCTGGAGCTAGCAGTGGAGCCAGATCTGGATTCAGATCTGTCGTCCCCAGATTCCTGCAATCGGAGCCAGGTCGGCAGAAGGCAGGACGGGGCAGGACATGAGGGCCTCGGGGGACTGCTCACCGTGGGGGGCCCTCCACCAGGCTGCCCCCCAGGCTCTGACGGCACGGCCCTTGAGGCGCTGGCACCAAGGCCATTGGTCATGGCGCCCTAGGGGGCTCCTTTGGGAAAGTGCCTCAGGTTCACTGCAGAATCCGTTAATCCACCAGATACTCCTGCAAACCTTCCCAGAAACACAGTGGGAAAACCCACCACCCCCTGCAGTGTTCCTTCCAGCTTCAGCTGTGTCTGTTGCTTCCAAGTCACGGTTTGCCCTGACGTTTCTGGGTTTGCTCCAAGTTTCTCCACTGCGTGTCAGCTCTCTGTTTCTGAGCTGATCCGTGTCAGCACCGGGTCCCCTGCAGTCCCCGCGCCCTGCCCCGCCTGTCCTGACCGCGTGCTGGGGCCTGGCCCATGCCGTCTGACCCACGGGCCCAGCCGGCAGCTGCCATTTAGATGGGGACCGTGGGCTGCAGAGCGGGAGACTCAATGGTCAGTTTCTGCGCTGTAGAGACAGTGGACCCTGTTCCTCCAGGGAGGGTGTGCAGGTCCCTGCAGGCGAGACCAGCCCCCGGGCCCGTATCTCTGAGGAACAGATGTACTGTCCGGGTTCGATCCCTGGGTCAGGAAGATCCCCTGGAGAAGGGCATGGCTACCCACTCCAGCATTCCTGCCCGGAGAATCCCATGGACAGAGGAGCCTGGCAGGCTACAGTCCACGGGGTCACAGAGTGGGACACGACTGAGTGACTTCACTTTATCCCGATACTGATGCTGTTTCCCCACCAGAGCACATCTTGAAGCCGGCTGTGTGTGGGCATCCCTGAGGGGCCTGTTAAGATGTGGATCCCGACAGCAGGTCTGGAGTCGGGGCAGAGAGGGTCCGTGTCCCTGCCCAGCTGTGGGTGATGGTACCGTGGGGCCCTTGGGGGGTGGCAGCCTGGATTCTGAGGTGACCTCTCTGCACAAATATCGCTGAGGTTTCTCGGGGACACACGGCTGTGACTGCTGCGTGCTTCTCAGGCTGCTAACGGTGAAGACCCGTCATGGGAGCCGCGGCTCCTGCAGGGACCACGCCGTGCACGGGGTCTCCCAGGACACTTAACGGCAGCTCCTCTCATCGGCTCGATGGTCCCACTGCAGAAGCAGCTGCACCCAGAGCTTGACTCTGCAGACACTGACGGCTCCGCCACAGTTCCCGAGTGAGGGCTCCCGTTTGCATATCTCCCCAGTCCTGGCCGCTATCACACATCAGACCTGGGGCCATGGGCTTAGTAGCCGAGAAGTTCCGACCCTGTTGTTCCGCCCTGAGTTGCTTGCTGTCTCCAGGGCCTTGTGGCTGAGGCTTTCCTGCTCATCTCATGGTGTCAAGTGTCTCCTTAGTACAGCCAGAACTGACCTTACGTGTGACCTTCTCCCCAGGACCATTCTCTGGCCAGTGACTGCTCCACGACATGAGAGGGCTCCCCCTCTCTGATCGTCCTCCTGGGCCCAGGGCTCCTCCAACCGGGTTTGCAGAGGCCACCTGGAGCTGAGCACCTTTGCCCCCTGACTGTCCTCACTGGGAGTGACCCGAAACCCTTTGGCTTCTTGCAGGGGCGAGGTGATCAACGGGGGCTTTGGCCTCGTGCTGGACGGGACTGAGGACGCTGAGCGGAAGGCCAGGAGGGTGCTCAGCTGGGACGTTGCCAACGGAGTGAGTGAGCGCCAGTACCCCCCAAGGCTCTGCCTCCCAGACTGCAGACCCTCCTCCGGAATGGTCTGCGGCCCTCCTGCCGCTGTAGTATCTCCCCCCAGCCACTGCCAGGGTGTCCCTCCGCGGCAGACGGCCCGCATTTCACCCGGGCTGTTTCCTATCCAGCCTATGTCCACGGGGCCTGGGCAGTATGCCCCTTCCCCACACTGCCTCTTTCTGCATCTGAGAGCACAGCTGCATACACTCATGTGTGTGTGTGTCCCGACACTCGTGTGTATGTGTGTCCCGACATTCATGTGTGTGTATGTGTGTGTGTGTCTTGATACTCGTGTGTGTGTGTCCTGACTCTCGTGTACGTGTGTCCTGACACTCGTGTGTGTGTGTGTGTCCTGCCACTCGTGTGTGTGTCTAGACACGTGTGTGTGTGTGTGTGTGTGTGTGTGTGTGTGGTACGGGGCCCCATCCCTGAGTGACCACTTATCAGGGCCTGAAAGGTGAAGCATGACGGATAGGGGTCGAGGTGATGGGGGCGGGTTTAGGGGATGTGAGTGAAATGGGGAGGGGACTGGGGAACCCAACTGCAAGGGTCCAAGGGTTAGACCTGGCGGCCTAGGAGAGCTGCAGGGCAACTCCCGGGAGCCCCCAGCACAGGGGCTGCGCTTCCTCCTGGAAGCCAGGGGGCCGGAGGGAATGGGTAGGGTGGGTGGGGTACCAGGGCCATGTCCGGGGACCCCTAACAACACAGGCCAGATGGGAGGAAGGGAGCGTCTGGGGAGGACCTGAAACAGAGCCGAGGTCGTGTGCTCGGGGGACATGCGGGCTGGGCGGGGCCTGGCATCGAGGACACGCCCCTCCCGCCCCTAAGGTGGCCCGCCGCTGCTGGTCTGGGAGCCCGACCGCCTACGAGGTCATCAGCCAGATGATGCAGGAGGACAGTGGCGTGGTGGTGACGCTGCCGCACACCGTGGCGGACGAGTGTGTGCTCCAGGCCCTGCGGCCATGACAAGGAGCCCCCCAAAACTTGACACACCCACCCCCTCATGTCTAGTCTCAACCACTCAATATGGCCTGTCTCCTCCCCACTGGCCATTCTGCCTTTGTCTGAGCTAACAAAACCCCAGTGTTGTCTGGGTAGCAGTATACACAGAAGTAGTTAATTTTCCAGCCTGCCTAGTAATCAAGAATAACCATTGACCTGGTTCCAGCCCAGCAGACTGTGGAAGTCTGCTGGATGGGTCTGCTGGGAAAGCTGTAATAAAAATGGACTGATGCGGCTGTGTCACATTTTTGCTTTTGCCTCTTCTTTCTGCCGGAATCTCAGGTGTGATGCCTGGAAGCACAGCAGCTCTGCTGTGACCACGAGGGCATCACTGAGTGTGTGGAGGCTTGTGGAAAGGCAGAGGTGCCTGGGCTCCTGGCAGTGCTGGGTGCTGCTGTGCCAGTCCTGGGTGCCTTCTTTCCTTGGTCCTCACCTGCTCAAGCCATCCTTGCAGGCTTCTGTTGCACATGGCGAGCGTGGGGTCCAGATGTGCAGGAGGGCTCCACTTTCTTGCTATGGGCTTTACAGAGAGGTCCCCTATCCTGGAGTCTGGGGCCAGACTCCTGGGGTTGAGGTTTTCTTTGCCCTCCTTCTTTAAAGTTTTTTGACTTTGTCACCAATTTTTAGAAATTGGAAAATTTCACTTAAACAAACCGAGATTTTGAGTTACTTGAAGTCAAGAGATTAGGTGATATTGTTGATACAAGCCTCCTTGAAGGTCACCCTGTTGTGTGAATCTGCATAAACATTCCCTGTTTCTCGGGGGAAACAAATGTGTGTTCAGTTTGAAGACCAGGACCTCCTGTCATCCTTTCCACCCAGCACCCTGAGTCCTTCAGGACGGCCAGGGCTCGGCCAGCCTCAGGGCAGGGTCTCAGGAGGCTTGTGGCCACGTTCGAGGGCTCCAGACCCTCCCTGGGCTCCCACCGAGCCCACCAGTGAGCATGCCCCCTCGCTTGTCTCTGCTGCCAGCAGGGAGAAGGGACGGCCGACACCACCACCGGGCCCGGGAGGGCGGCGGAGCAGCAGACCACAGCCTCGGTAGCTGTGGAGGTGCCCAGTAAAGTGTGCCACCCCCACCGGCTCTGCAGTGACTGAGTCCCCAGCTGCTGTGGCCACTGACCTTCAGCACACCTGCAGCATTCAGAGCGAAGGTCAGGACGTGTCTCTCCGTGCTCTGGGAGAACTGGCGCAGCAGGCCCTGGGTAGTCAGGTTATTTCCAGAGAAGTTGTTTATGAACCCGGGTTCGGCCTCTTAACGCAGTTAGGAAAGCACTAAAAACCACCAGCTTAGATTCCACTCCCCACAACCTGCATCCACCTTCTGCCAGCCTTCTGTAAGAAAGCAGGAGAGCGTCATTCACTCAGAAATGTGTTCATCGAAACAATTAAGATAGGAACCAGCTAGCCCTGGTGGGGGTGGGCCTGGCTGCCTTGAGAACTGAGGAAGCCTCAGGGCCCTCCCTGGTGGCCTCTGCTTCCTGGCACCTAGGACTGCCCGGGGACAAACTTTCCCACCCCTCCCTGGTGGCCTCTGCTCCCCGGCACCTAGGACTGCCCTGGGACAGACTTTCCCTGCTGGCCAGCCCAGACCAGGGCAGGAGGGCTCCACGCTGTTGCCCTGGGCTTTCCAGAGGGGACCCCTATCCTGGGACTGGGGCCAGACTTGACTTGGGGTTGCGTTTTATTTGCCCCCCCCCCACCCTTGAAGTTTGACTTGGTCACCAATTTTTAGTAATTGGGAAATTCCACTTTTAAAAAAATCCAGATCTTGAGTTACTTCAAAGTCGAGCTTAGGTGACAGCGTGTGCTTACCACCCCTGCAGCAGTCATCACCTGGAGACCCTTGCGGCCTGGGCTTGCTTTATGCAACTTGCCACAGTCCCCACCAGCCTCTGGGACTTCCCAGGGCATGCGAGTGGTAAAGCTGCCTGCCAGTGCAGGAGACAGAAGAGACATGGGTTCGATCCTTGGGTCGGGAAGACCCCCTGGAGGAGGAAATGTCAACCCACTCCAGTATTCTTGCCTGGAGAATTCCATGGACAGAGGTGCCTGGCTGCTACAGTCTATGGGGTCGCAAAGAGTAGGACACGACTTAGCTCACACACATGCCACCAGTCTCTACGGTCCAGCAGGGGCAAGGCCAAGTGTGTTTGTTGTTTATTCCTGGACAGGAGCTGCCTATTTCTTACTGGTGGGCAGGCCACTTCATGACCGGAGGGGTGAACTTTCAGTTTTCCACCCCGACCTCCAGGGAGGGGAGAGGGGCTGCCAGTATTTCACTTGGGACAATATCCTCAGTGTTCATCCACGTTGTCCCATGTGTCAGCATTTCCTTCTTTTTAAATATTGAATAATCTGTTGAATCCATAATCACATTTTCTTGAGTTGGCGAAAAAGTCCCCCTATGCTGGACATTTCATATGAATGAAATCACACAATACGCGGTTTCTGGGGTCTGGCTTCTTTCCCTTGGTGTGTTTTCAGCGTTCATCTGTGTTGTAGCGTGTATCAGTACTTCATCCCTTTTTACAGCTACATAACATTCCTTTGTATGGATAGGCCATATCTTGTTTACCCCTTTGTCTGTTCATGAACACTTACCTGTTAACATTTTTAAAAATTGTAGCAGTATGCTACTGTGAACATTCGCATACAAGTTTTTGTGTGGATGGGTTTTCATTCGTCTTGGATATATGCCTGGGAGTGGAATTGCAGGGTAATAAGGCAATTCTTCCCAGGTGCTAGTGGTAAAGAACCTGCCTGCCAAAGCGGGAGATGTAACAGCCATGGGATTGAGTCCACGGTCGGGAAAATCCCCTGGAGGAGAGCATGGCAACCACGCTAGTATTCTTGCCTGCCTGGAGAATTTCATGGGCAGAGGAGCCTGGCGGGCTGCGGTCCATAGGGTTGCAAAGAGTCGCTACTTAACTACTTAAGTGAGTTAGCACGCAAGGAAATTCTGTCTTTAACTTTTTGAGGAACTGCCAACCTTTTTTACACAGTGACATTCTCACCGGAAATATATGAGGGTTCCAATTTTTCCACACCCTCACCAACACTTGTTTTGTGTTTAAGAAATTTTAACTATCCTAGCAGGTGCAAAGTGGTATCTCATTGTGGTTGAGTTGCATTTCCCTGATGACTAATGAAACTGAGCTTCTTTTCATGGGCGTATTGGCCAGTTCTTAATTGGAAAAATGTTTATTAAGATCCTGTGTGTATTTTTAAGTTGGGTTGTCTTTGTGATTGACTTATGAGTTTCAAAAAATATGTTCTGAATAGTAGATCCCCACCAGATACACAATTTGCAAATTTCCTCCCATATTATGGGTTATCTTTTCACTTTTTTGTTCCTGTTCTTTGATTCAAATTTTTTAATTTTCACGAAGCCCAGTTTGCTTCTTTGTGCTTTCGGTTTCACATCTGAGAAGCCATTCCCTCATCCAAATTCACAGAGATCTACAGTTATGCTTTCTTCTAGCCATTTCATAGTTACAGCTCTTTGGTTAGACCTGGGATCCACTTTGAGTTCCTTTTTGTGTCTGGTACCAGGCAGAGGCCCAAACCCTCTCTGCTGTGTGTGACTATTCAGTGATCCCAGCATTATTTATTGAAAAGACTGTTACCTTTATTGAATGGTCTTGGAGCAATTTATTTTTGGCACAAACATATATATATATAGGTTCAGTTCAGTCGCTCAGTCGTGTCCAACTCTTTGCAACCCCATGGACTGCAGCACGCCAGGCTTCCCTGTCCTTCACCAACTCCCAGAGCTTACTCAAACTCGCCCATCAAGTCAGTGATGCCATCCAGCCATCTCATCCTCTGTCGTCCCCTTCTCTTCCCGCCTTCAATCTTTCCCAGCATCAGGGTTTTTTCCAGTGACTCAGCTCTTCGCATCAGGTGGCCAAAGGATCGGAGTTTCAGCTTCAGCATCAGTCTTTCCAATGAATATTCAGGACTGATTTCCTTTAGGATGGACTGGTTGGATCTTCCTGCAGTCCAAGGGACTCTCAGGAGTCTTCTCCAACATTACAGTTTAAAAGCATATGTAGGTGTATTTCCTATTCTTTTCAACATTGTTGATGTACTTTTTGGGGGGGTGCTGCACCTTGGGGTTTGGGGGGATCTAAGTTCCCTGACCAGCTGTGGAAACGGAGTCCTAATCGCGGGAACTCCCGAAGTCCCTTATTCTTAAGGTGCTTTTAATAATAAAGCGGTCACCAACGCGTGTTCACACGCTGGCGGAGTCTCCAGTGCTGGCCTCGGGGCTCAGCTGTGGAGGGCTCCCCAGGGCGTCCTCACGGGCTGTACAGGAAAAGGGACGAAGAACACCAGGGCGCCGTGGACACAGACCCTGCGTGGACCCCGCAGGATCGGGGGACGGTGGGGCGGCGGCGGGACGTTCGGCGAGGGGAGCGAGGGCAGGCGGAGCCGCTCGGAGAAGGGGGGCGGCGGCCGCGGGGCCATCACCCTAGACGCGCGGGTGGGACTACAGGCCAGGCTGCAGGCCCGCCCTCAGCGAGTGGCCGCCGGACGGCTCCGCCCCCTCAAGCAGGCTCCGCCCCATGTGACGTCACGCCCCTCGGCCCTGGCCCGCCGGACCCGGCTACCGATGCCCCGAGCCGCAGTGCGCGCTCGCCTTCGCCAAGAAGCACCAGCTCCAGGTGCACCTGCTCACTCACGGCAGCGGCCAGGGCCGGCGGCCCTTCAAGTGCCCGCTGGACGGCTGCGGCTGGGCCTTCACCACGTCCTACAAGCTCAAGCGGCACCTGCAGTCGCACGACAAGCTGCGGCCGTTCGGCTGCCCGGTGGGCGGCTGCGGCAAGAAGTTCACCACCGTGTACAACCTCAAGGCGCACATGAAGGCGCACGAGCAGGAGAGCCTGTTCAAGTGTGAGGTGTGCGCCGAGCGCTTCCCCACGCACGCCAAGCTCAGCTCGCACCAGCGCAGCCACTTCGAGCCCGAGAGGCCCTACAAGTGCGACTTTCCCGGTGAGCGGCGCGGGCGGGGCGCGGTGTCTCCTCTCCTCCCGCCCCGGGGTCACGGCGGCTCCCGGACCCCGCTTGGCCGCGAAGTAGCTCGGGGAATCTCGGAGCCCTCCCCCGGGTGCGTCCGATGAGCGAGACTCCAAGGCGTCTTCCCACCTACGGAGCCGGAGGCAGGTGTGGTCACTGGGAAACGCTTAGTCCAGCTTGCGGGCGCGCGCCCGGGGCTGCAGGAACGCTGGGCCGCCGCGCAGCCCGGGCCAGACATGAGGGTGCCCCAGGGGATCATTTCCCGGTGCGGCGCATCAGCCTTTTATGCCGTTAAAACCTTTGTTTCGTTTGGACTTCATGGTTGTGTGAAGTTCTCAAACTCGTCTTCATCTTCAGATGGAGACTCTCGGCGAGGTGTGTCCGGTGGGTGAGTGTCCGTGGACTCTCCACCCGGATAGGCGGCTCCAGCTGCGGGGGGCGTGTGCTTGCGAAGGAGGGGCTGGGGGGGGGGGGCTGGGGTCAGGCTGCGGAGCCAAGGCAGGGAATGCGGGCAGGGGGGAGGCTTCTGGAGGGCCTTCCTTAAAAGAGAAGCTGAAGTGTGCGCCCGGCGGTCGGTTGATGTGTTGTGGACGGGGAGTGCGCTCCGCGTAGTGTCCAGGTTACAGAAGTGGACTGGAATGAGGGATTTTGAAAGGGCGGAAGAAAACTCAGACGTTAGGGAGTTCTCGCTGATCTTCCCGTGCTCCCTGGCCGGTCCTGTGCACCCTGTCTCCGTAGAGAGCCTGGCTGGAGGGCACATTATCTCTCTGTCCTGCACTCAGCACCTGAGGGTGGCTTACAGACAGCTCTAGTGAAAAGCTCAGACGGCGTCCATCTGAGCACAGTGCTAGCGGGATCAGGGATCCACCTGCTTTGGGCACAGGGTCACCCTGGGGGTTTTGAGGTGAATGATCTGTGGGGTGTCTGTCCCAGGTGGGCGGAAGGAGGAGAGGGACCAGTGGAGTGTTTCAGACCACAGGGGCCTGAGGGCTGACCCAGGTGGAGGCCGTGGGTCGCTGAGGTGGCTGCAGCTGGGGTGGATTGAGGCGCTGGGTCCCGAAGCTTCTCTGTCGGTCGGGGGAGGGTGCGTCTTGCTGAGGCAGACGCCAACTTTGCTTGTTTAGATGTGTCTGCCTGACCGAGGGGGCAACGACACCGCAGCCCAAAGTGAGGATTGGCTGGGGCTGCTGGGGAGAGACATGTGTACGTGAGGAGGGGTGGGGGCTTTTGGGGAGATGAGCGTTTCCCCGCTCAGTGTCGCTGCAGAGAGGAGGGGCGCTGGGCTCTGCACCCGTGGCGGCCCCCGGAGGGCTTGGGAGGGGCCACAGCACCCACTGCTCACAGGCATCTTGCAGCATCGTGTGTCCTGCCCGGTGTGAGCACTGACCTTTTCTGTCGAAGGAGAGCTGGTTGTTTAGTAGCCAAGTTGCGTCCAGCTCTGCTTCTCCATGGACAGCCTGCTTCTTCCACCAGGCTCCTCTGCCCATGGGATTTCCCAGGCAGAAATACTGGAGTGGGTTGCCATTTCCTTCTCCAGGAGAACTTCTTGATCCAGGGATCAAACCCGGGTCTCCTGCATTGCAGGTGCTTCTTTACCACTGAGCCACCAGGAAAGGAGCTGGTGGCTTCTGGGTCTCCCCAGTGGAGCTTAGTGATGTTCGAAGTCCCATGGGTCAGCCTGGGTTGAAGACGCAGGTGGGAAAGGCCATGTAAGCGCAGATGAGCCCGGTGACTCGTGACAGAGCAGGAAACCCCGAGGAGACGGGCCAGAGGGAGGAGGAGCTCGTGGCAGGGGCCGGTCTGCCTCCGGAAGGAGGAGCACAGGGATGGGGGGTGTGCCTGACTCCGCAGGTGGGAGAGCCTCAGGTGTTACTGCAGTGGCTGGCAGCACTTTCAGGCTCAGCCCAACCAGACAGAATCTGGTTTCTTAGTATCTGGTTCATCTTGTTGGGTTTATGGGTCGTTGAGTTCCCACCACACCCGGAGGCTGTGTTGTGCTGAACCGGGAGCTGATGGCTGTACCGGAGGACGATCGAGTGGTCGCATGGGGCAGGTGGCCTGTGAACTGCCCCGAACCACCCCGACTTCAGCCTCCAGGGAGGCCCCCGCGTCGTCCTCCTCCCCAGCTGCCCTGGTGCCGGCGGTGACTGGGTTAGCACTGTAATCTGACTTCTGTCCCGCCAGTGAGCAGGCTCTGCGTTTCTCTGTTCAGGCTGTGAGAAGACGTTCATCACCGTGAGTGCTCTGTTTTCTCACAACCGGGCCCACTTCCGGGAACAAGAACTCTTTTCCTGCTCCTTTCCTGGATGCAGCAAACAGTACGACAAAGCCTGTCGCCTGAAAATCCACCTGAGAAGCCATACAGGTAATGAGCCAGGGACTCCTGGCCCCCACCCGCCATCTGCGCAATTCCCCGTTGTAATCACGAGGCATGGCTTTTCTTTCCCAAGGTGAAAGACCTTTTATCTGTGACTCTGACAGTTGTGGCTGGACCTTCACCAGCATGTCGAAGCTCTTGAGACACAAGAGGTAACCTTCACATTTGGGTTGAAGTCTTTGTTTTGAAAACGAGTGAGCTGTTGGTGTGTAGCAGAAGCTTGTGGATGGGATAACCTCTGGATTTCTTTAAGTTATAAAAAACAAGTGTGGATAACTTGGAAAATTCAGAAAGTTTATAAGAAGAAAAGCACGCAGAATCTGGTCACTTAAATTTTCTGTGTGTACTTGTTTTTAAATTTACTTAGTGTGCTTAACGTGCAGCTTGATCTTTAGAAAAGTGAAGGTTATAGACTAAGCCTTCCTCGTGCCATCATCACTTCCATGGTTGTGACGCCTGCAGGGACTGGGCCTCGTGCAGGTGACCCTTGGCGCTCGGCCTTCGTCCCTCGTTCGGCCTCTCAGCAGCTCTGACGCTGAAGCGCTTGTCCTCCTGTTTTGCATGGGGACCCAGAGAGCTGGGTGGTGGTCTGTCCTTGCACAGCCGGGGCTGAGGGCATCTACGCAGAGAAAGACCGTGTGCATGTCAGGCGAGGTCCCCGGCCGTAAGGACGGCCTGTGTGGTAGCAGGTGGCTGAACGGGGGAGGCGGCGGCTCCTTCCGGTGTGGAAGCTCCGAGTCTGACTGTGGTCGGCTTCATCAGGAAGGAGGACTTCTGCCCGTGAGGGCTAGAGACCAAATCCAAACTTTTCTGAGATGTGTCGTTCTCCCCAGTGATGCAGAGCTCGTGGGTGGGTGCATCTTGTAGAGCTGTGGCCACAATGGTGACGTGCGGGGTCACCCTCGCTGCTGTCTGTCCTGCAGGAAGCATGACGATGACCGCCGGTTCCCCTGCCCCGTCGAGGGCTGTGGCAAGTCGTTCACCCGGGCCGAGCACCTGAAGGGCCACAGTGTCACCCACCTAGGCACCAAGCCCTTCACCTGTCCCGTGGAAGGTAGGTGTGAGTGGCCCCACGGCCGCCTGGCACCGCAGGTGGAAGTGTCTGAGATGCCACGTGGGCCGGGGCGTGGGGTGGCTCGGCTGGTCTTAGCCAGGGACGTGCATCTTGGGAGCAGAGTGCTAGAAAGCAGGTCCAGAGTCAGACCGCTGGACCCGGGGCCCGGGGGTGTGACTCTACTGAGTCCCTGCTGGTTTGATGGTTGTGAGCATTTGGCGTCATACTATGGGGAAAGCTCCGCTCAAAGAAGACACTACAGACCCACTTGTGGCTGAGCGTTTCCTGGAATGTAGCAAAGGTACCCCCGTGGTCTAACTAGGCACACACCTGCGTCTCTGCAGGGCTCCAGTTTGGGGGGGGTGGGCCACAGGTGCACAGCTAACGTGTGGGGTGCTGGGGACGTGACGGCAGTCAGCCAGACTGTGCTGGGGTGGGAGCGTGGCTCCCAGGAGCCGGGGAAGGGGTTGGAGACAGGAGTGCCGGTGGCGGGCTGAAGACCGCCTGGGCCTGGCGGGGCTTCTGGCTGCACGTGTGTGCGGTCCCCTGGGAAGGTGGGCGGGAGTCGGGGTCCGCAGGGAAGTTTGTCACCAAAGGGTTGTTGCTGCCTTTCCCTGGGGCGGGGGTAACTTGGTAGAAACGTGCGGACTGGGTGTGAATGCCTTTGTGAAGAGGTGCAAGTCTCAGCAGACTGTTACACTCAGGAAGAGGTGGCCGTTGACACACATGAACACACGCGCGTGCTGCTGGGCGTCGAAGGAAACCTGGGTGAAAGTGAGATCCTTTGGGCTGGCCAGAAGTTTCCTTCAGCTTTTAAGTAAAAATAATAGACACGTTTCACACATTCACCAAGAACTCTATAGAACTTCTTACTCACCATTTTGTTCAGCTACCTTCTGCTATTTTTCAGCTGGCATCATAATTCCATCTCCCAATAACTGCCCCCCACCGCAGAGCATGCTCTACTTCAAGGTCTTGTAGCCCAGTAAGAACACCGTTGCTGGCATTCACAGCGTTTGGGGAAGCCCTCGTAGTCCCCTCCAGCTGTACTCTCTGGTTCATTTGCAGCAAGAATGTCAAACAAAGCTAGGACGATTCTTTCCATTTTGTTTAGAAACTGGAGCAATCCATTTTTCCACAATCTACAGTAGCCTCATTTGTACGAACACCAATCAAATAGAAGACATTCTCATCGAGTCTTCATTCAGGTTCTAAATGCACTCACGTCTTCCACTGGATCCAAGGAGCGGTGGGTCTTTGGAAAATCGCTTGTGTCAGCAACTCTTCTGAATCAGAATTACGTTCTCGCGGGGCAGTCCCATTAACGGGCCAGCATTTCCTTGTTCCCCCTTTTCTTTTTTCTTTATAACTTTTCATTTTATCTTGGAGTCCACCTAATTAGTCATTAGCAGTGTTGTGGAAGTTTCAGGTAGACGACAAAGGGACCGGCCATACACACACGCATCCCTTCTCCCCCAGCACCCCCCCCCCCCCAGGCGGCCCCATGACCCTGAGTGGAGCCCCGTGTGCTGTACAGTGGGGCCTTGTTGCTCACCCGTGTGAAACGCACAGCGTGTGCACGGGGCACTCCACCCCCTCCCTCCGTCCTCCCCCGGCACCCATAAGCTCGTTCTCTGAGCCTGAGAGTCTGTTTCTGTCTGTGAGTGAGTATCTGTGAGTTTGTACCATTTCTTTTTCAGACCCCACAGATGAGGGCTGTCATGATATTTCTCCTTCTCTTCCTTCACTCGGCAGGAGAATCTCGAGGTCCTCCACGCTGCTGCAGGTGGCCTTGCTGCATCATGTTTAGTGGCTGCATAGTATTCCGTGATAGGCACGTCCCACGTCTCCTTTATCCGTTCCTCTGTCGACGGGCAGGTTGCCTCCACATCCTGGCTCTTGCAGACAGTGCTGCAGTGAACACTGCGGTGCATGTATTCTTTTGGATCATGTTTTTCTCTGGATATATGCTCCTGAGTGGGGTTGCAGGGTCCTATGGTAGCTCTATTTTTGGTTCTTTAAGGAACCTCCACAGTGTTTTGCATAGCGGCCATACCAGTTTACATTCCCACCAGCAGTGTAGGAGGTTCCGATTCCTCCACGGCCTCTCCAGCATTTACTGTTCGTGGATTGGATTCTTTATGTGTGACTGTGCCGGGTCTTGGTTGCTGCGCAGGCTTTTCTCCAGTTGCGGCGAGCAGGGGCTGCTCATCGCTGCGGGCTGCGGTGGCTTCTCTCGCTGTGGTGCGCGGCCTTCGGCGGTTGCAGCTCCCGGGCGCTGGAGCACAGGCTCAGCAGTCGTGACCCGTGCCTGGCCTCAGTCACTCTGAGACGGGTGGGATCTTCCCAGGCCTGTGATTGAAGTTGCCTCTCCTGCATTGACAGGCGGCTTCTTCACCACTGAGCCACCAGGGAAGCCCTGTCTGTGGACTTTTTGGTGATGGCCCTTCTGAGCGGTATGAAGTGGTACCTCACTGTAGTTTTGATTTGCATTTCTCTGATAATTAGTGATATTGAGCATCTTTTCACTTGCCTCTTGGCCATCTATATGTCGTCCTTGGAGAAATGTCCATTTAGGTCTTCTGCCCATTTTCTGGTTGGGTTGTTTGTTTTGATGATGCTAAGCCTCAAGAGCTGTTTATAAATTTTGGAGACTAATCCCATGTCAGTTGCATCATTAGCAAATATTTTCTCCATTTCTGTGGGTTGTCTTTTTGTTTTATGGTTTCCTCTGCCATGCAGGAGCTTTTGAGTTTAATTAGGTCCCTTTTTAAAAAATTTTTTGTTTTTATTTCCATTATTCTGAGAGGTAGATTGAAAAAGATATGCTGCAGTTCATTTCAGCGAATGTTCTCTGTTTTCCTCTAGGAGTTGTATAGTGTCTAGTCTCACATTTAGGTCTTTAATCCATTTGGAGCTTATCTTTGTGTATGGTATTAAAGAATGATCTAATTCCTTTTTTTTTTTTTTTTTTTTTAGCATGTAGCTGTCCAGCTTTCCCAGCACCATTTGTTGAAGAGATTGTCTTTGCAGCATTGTGTAGTTTGTCTCCTTTGTTGCTGATTAATTGACTGTTAAGTGTGTGCATTTATTTCTGGGCTTTCTATCCTGTTCATTGATGCAGATTTCTATTTTTGTGCCCGTTCCATACTATTTTGATGCCAATAGCTTTGTAGTGTAATCCAAGCAAAGTCAAGGAGTTTGAGTCCTCCAGCTCTGTTTTTCTTTCTCAAGATTGTTTTGATGATTCAGGGTCTTTTGTGTCTCCATACGAATTAAACATTTTTTTTGTTATTGTAGTTCTGTGAAAAATGTTGTTGGTGATTTTGATAGGGATTGCACTGAATGTGTAGATTGCCTTGGGTAGTATTTTCTCATTTTGACAGGATTGATTCTTCTGCTCCATGGACATGGTATATCTGTTTGTATCTTTGCTTTCACCAGCGTCTTACAGTTTTGGGAATACGTGTCTTTCGTCTCCTTAGGTAGCTTTATTCCTGCATAGTTTATTTCTTATAGTATGATGATAAATGGAATTGTTTCTTGAATTTCCCTTTCTGATCCCTCGATGTTAGTCTATAGAAATGCAACAGATTGCTGTGCATTAATTTTCTAACCTGCAACTTCACCAGATTCCCTGATGAGCTCCAGCAGTTTTCTGGTGGTATCTCAGCTTTTCACCATTGAGTGTGATGTTAGTCTGTTGTGTGAAGTGAAGGCTTGTTGTATACGGCCTTTATTACGTTGAGGTGTGTTCCTTCTGTGCCCACCTTCTGAAGTGTTTAAATAAATGGATGTTGAATTTGTCAGAAGTTCTTTCTGCATCATTGAGATAATCATAGGGCTTTTATTCTTCCACTTGTTGGTGTGGTGTATCACACTGATTGATTTGTGGATCCTGAAAACCCTTGCATCGCTGGGAAGAATCCCACCAGATCGTAGCGTGTGACCCTTTTAATGTGTCGTTGGATTCGGATTGCTCATTTTTTATCTTTTTAGCAAAGAGCTCTTCCAGGTGCCTTCTACAGTCTTCCAGGGAATTGAAATTTCTTCCCTTGAGAGAGTTTTGTGCAGATCAAGTAAACGGACCTCTGAAGGTGCGGTGTCTGGTGAGTAGGGAGGGTGGATCAGAACTTCTTCGCCGAGCTGTGACAGTTTGTCTGGTCGTCACAGAAGCACACGGTCTCGGTTATTCCGAGGAAAGAGCGTGTGCTTTCTGTTGCCTGACTCCACACGCTTTTTCCTTGAGTGCTGCTTTCAGTGGGTCTTGTGGGGAGCAGTACTCGTTGGAATGAATCGTCCGGTTTTCTGGAAGGAGCTCATTAACAGAGGACGCCCTTCCAATCCCACCACATTCACGACATCGCCTTGGATGAAGACCGGCCTTGGTGTGGCGATTGGCAGCTTGTGTCACTTGCCCCACGGTCTCTTCCGCTCCACATTCTCATACAGTGTGCACTTTTCATTGCTTGTCACAGTGTGTTTGAAAAGTGGAAATTCTTCATTACGTTTCAGTAGAGAATTCCATGCAGAATATGGTCAGGAGGGTTTGTTTGTTTGTGTGGAACCCAGACATCAAAGCAGTGAACATAACCAGGCCAGTACAGGTGACCCTCATGGCGCGGTGTGGGTGTTCTGAGTGTCTGCCTTCCCCCACGCTGTGTCGGAATGTCTGCTGCCCCCCACGCAGTGTTGGAGTGTCTGCCGTCCCCCATACGGGATACCGCTGGTTCTTCTCAGTGTTTGAGTTTGGTTGCTTTCAACTTCAGCCGATCTTCCCAACCGTGGAGCATCGTCCAGCAAGGAATTTCCACGTTTGATCAGTCACTGCACCTTCTCTATACACTGCACAAATCTCTTTCTGTGTCTCAGTTGCATTTTTATTTTTCTTGAAATAACAAAGCATGATATGCTAGAATTGTTACTTTTTCCCTTTCATCTTCAGTATTAGAACGGCTACACAAAAATTCACCAGTCTTGGTGCCTGTTTTGTTTGTTTTTATGCACACTGATTTGACAGCTGTCACAATGCAATCTAACAAAATTGTTTGGATGGAGTCACAGACAATGAAGCGCTACTATAGCCATCTTAGGGAGAAAGTCAAATGAACCCTTTGGCCACCTGACATGTTGTTCCCTGTTGAATTTGCAAGTTTCTACAGCCGGAAGCTGCCTTCTGGCAGGAGCTGGGAGGACGTCCCTGCTGTGGTCAGGCCGGTCCTCAGGAGAGCGGTGTGACCAGAAGTGTGCTCAGCACCGCTCCTGTGTGGCTGGCCTCTGTGAGGGTCCCGGCTGGAGGGGTGGGAGCCCAACATGCTCACCCCGGGACTCCTGGGCTGAGGCCAGAGGGGCCTCTTCTGTCTGTTGTGTTTCCCAAGTGCCCTGTCCTGAGTCTAACCTCAGGAAACGGGTTTGAAGTTTTGTTTGCAAATAACATCAGTTCAGAACTCGTCTCAGAGGCAGCCCTGGCTCCTGCGGCTGTGTCCTTGCTCCGGAGCCTCTTGCCCTGCAGGAGCCCCTCCCGCCCCGAGCCGTGCTTCGTGACCCAGGAGCACCATCCCATCCCCACTTCATATATGGACAGACAGCTTGTGCGGGGCCCTCCGGCCCTCCTGCCCTGCCGCAGACCCTTGGCCTCAGGCTTTCGTGGCTGTGACGGGCCTGCCTCCATCAACGTCAAACGGGACCTCTCTCCTGAGACCAGTTCCTGCGCCTCAGGCGGGCGCCACCCTTGGGCCAGAGTGCTGGGCAGTCCAGCCCCGTCCACCTCGGTGGGCTCCCATCCACCTCGGTGAGGGCAGCTGGCCACCCTCCGCCGTGCTGAGGTCTGGCGATGGGGCCTGGGCTGTGGAGGCTGGGCGACAGTCTCTGCGGATTTGCTGGTGTCCCTGTGTCCAAGCACCATCCGTGCTGTGTGGACCCTGGCGGGCGCATGGGCAGCCAACCAGGCAGGCCCAGCTCCGGGCCGCCGCCTCCTGGTTCCCGGCTGTCTGCCCGGCCCACCTGGCAGCGGCTTCTCAATGGTGACCTGGGAGAAGGGCGCTTCTGGGGTCAGTGGGGACGATCTGCAGCCTGGATGTCACGAGGTCACGGGTTTTCTTCCAGTAGCAGCGTAGCAGAGGTGGTCAATGTGACCTCGGCGGTAGAAGGCGGGAGATGTCAACGTGGCCCCTGGGCCGGGGGAGCAGTCATGTCGCATCGGGGGCGGGTGCGGCCGTCAGGGCATCTCGGGGTGCTGCCGGGGCAGGGGGACCCTGGTGCCTCATGTGGCTGTCCTCTCTCCCCAGGGTGCTGTGCCAGGTTCTCGGCGCGGAGCAGTCTCTACATCCACTCCAAGAAGCACCTGCAGGATGTGGCTGCTCCAAAAAGCAGGTGTCCGGTGTCCAGCTGCGACCGGCTCTTCGCCTCCAAGCACAGCATGAAGGCCCATGTGCTCAGGCAGCACCGCCGGCACCCAGGTGGGCCCCTCGCGGCCTGAGGGCGCGTGTCGGGTGCAGCCACGTCACTCTGTCCACTTTTGCTGGCGCTTCCCTGACCCTCTTGCCCGCCCAGCCTCAGAGGCTTCCCCCGCCTGGCCTGGGCACTCAGGGCTCCTAAAGCTCTCCTTGACCTTGTCCCGTGTGCCAAGCTGTCCCTACACCGCACCTGTCCGCTCCAGCTCCTCCTGTCTACCCCCTGCCAGGGACAGTCGTGGAGACAGAACAGAGCTGTTTCTGGACGAGCATAGGGGCAGAGCGTGAACCGCGACGAGTCCAGCAGTGACTCTGCACATGGCCCTGGCCTCCTGCCCCCCGGGCGCTGGGGACTTGGCAGCTGGCTCTCCGACCATGAGCCCAGGCCCCAGTTGTGACGTGGAAGGGCTGGATGGCCGCATAGCAGCCTTTCCCTGGAGCCTGGGGGGTGTGCTGCTCCTGCAGTGCCTCGAGGGTGAAGTCCTGGCTGCGGTCACCTGAGCAGTGCTGCCTGGCAGCCTCGGGCATAGCCCTGCCCCGCTCTGTGATCCTGGGAGGGGAACTGGAATGCAGGGCATGTGTCGGGAAGGGAACTGGTAGTGTCCACGTCTGATATGTGACATGGTCTCGTGTCGGGCATGGACGTCCCGGGTCTGTGACATGACATGGTCTCGTGGTGGGCATGGACCTCCCAGGTCTGTGACGTGACGTGGTCTCATGTCGGGTGTGGACGTCCCGGGTCTGTGACGTGACGTGGTCTCGTGTCGGGTGTGGACCTCCCGGGTCTGTGACGTGACGTGGTCTCGTGTTGGGCATGGACGTCCCGGGTCTGTGACGTGACGTGGTGTCATGTCAGGTAGGTGAGGGAGTCTGTTGTGAGTGGACAGGGATTTCACTGCTTGACGTGACTTTAGGTGCTGGGGAGTGTGTGTGTCTTGGAGGAACCCTGCCTGGCCCTGGAGGGGTTGGGTCCCCTCATGGTGGTCTTGGGTGGGGTCCCATTGGATGGAGGTCAGACAGGGCAGTGCTGGCATGGAGGGAGCTGGTTGCCTTCACGTGATCGGTGTTAACGTTTCTGTACGGGTTTTGAATATCTGGCTCTCACACGTGGCAGGTCTCCAGTAAACTCTATGGAATTAACAAAATGCTAAATAGCAAATTTATGAGCAAGTTGGTGTTTCTTGATGTTTGCCTGGGTTCAGTTCAGTTCAGCTCAGTCACTTAGTCGTGTTCGACTCTTTGCGACCCCATGAGCTGCAGCACGCCAGGCCTCCCGGTCCAACACCAACTCCCGGAGCCCACCCACACTCATGTCCGTTGAGTCGGTGATGCCTTCCAACCATCTCATCCTCTGTCGTCCCCTTCTCCTGCCTCCAATCTTTGCCACCATCAGGGTCTTTTCAGACAAGTCAGCTCTTCGCATCAGGTGGCCAAAGTATTGGACTTTCAGCTTCAGCATCAGTCCTTCCAATGAGTATTCAGGACTGATCTCCTTTAGGATGGACTGGTTGGATCTCCTTGCAGTCCAAGGGACTCTCAAGAGTCTTCTCCAACACCACAGTTCAAAGGCATCAATTCTTTGGCGCTCAGCTTTCTTTATAGTCCAACTCTCACATCCATACATGACTACTGGAAAAACTATATTATCGTTCTTGATCTTTTCATAGGGAGCTGAATCGGCAAGGTTGTTTAGGAAACTGGAAAGTTTTGAGAAAGAGACGTGTTTCCATTTTTACCATCTTCAGAGAGTCCCTGCCGTCTCTCCAGAAAGTTCCCTGGTGCTGGCTGATCGTTGAGGCCCCGATGGGCGGGCCCAGCATCTAAGCTCCGTAGCAGCACAGCTGCGGGCAGAGGCTGTCTGCGTGGCTGTCCTTCATTTGCTCTGGGACGGCGTCTGCAGCCACTTTCCCCCCTGGGTCCCCAGTGGAACCTCATAGCTGCTCTGCCACGGCGTCCACAGGGTGGCGTGAGCCTGGGGTTCGCTCTGGGTTGAGGGGTGCCAGCTGCTGCAGGAGAGTTGTGTCGCAGCCCCGCTGGCTCCCCCGCCAGATTCTCGTGCTCCTGTCTCCCTGGTGGCTTGGTGCCTGGCGAGCGCTTGCCAGGATTTGGGATGGTGGGTGTTCTTGCGTCTGAACTCCAGCGTGAACGTTTGGTGACGTCGTTTAATGTCTGCATTGTCCCTTCCTCCGAGGGTGACCTCACGGCTGGAGTTCTTCACTGAGGAGCAGTTACTCGAGTGCTGGGTGTGGGTGCCACTGTGGTCAGGGGAGGCCGCTTGGGGGCCGGGCCTGTGCCTGCTGTGGGGTGGGGGCGCCTGGAAACAGGGCGGCTGCACGAGCCTGTTGGGAGCCGCTCCGTCCAGGGGGCCGTGGCCTGGGCTCAGCCCGCGGGGCCTGCTGTCGTCTCTGCAGAGGCCGGCCAGCTGGTCCCCACCGTCCTCCCCATCCTCTCCCCTCGAGCTCGGGAGAGGCAGAGAGCAAGCTGAGAGGTGGCCTGACGCCACCGACCCCAGAATGGTCCCAAGCCGTGGGGTCAGTGCTGCCTGAGGTCGGTGGTTCGTGCTCTGTGAGGGGCTCCATTTCCACGGGTTCTGTGGGGCCGCGCAGGTTAAGTGTGCGAAGCCCGAAGGACTCGGGTTGAGATCTTCTCTCGCTGTTACTTGGGGAGCGTCAGCAGCCAGGTCAGGTCCGCAGCCGGGAGAGGACCCGGGGGCTCGAGGCTCTGAGCCCCACACAGGGCACCCACACATCCCCCAGCACCTTCCTGCGGAGCATGGCGCCTTCGGGGGCTGCGGGGAGCATCCATGTCCCCTCGGAGTGTCCTGTCCATGGCTTAAGTGCAGACGGCCCTCCCCGTCTCTGGTCACCACGGTCACCAGTGTTCCTTCCTTTTCAGACCTCTTCCCTCCACTGGGGGCTCCGAGCACGCTGACGCCCAGCAGTGACCCTGGCAGCCCCGGGCAGGGCGAGTTCAGCCACGTGGACCTGGCGGTCCTCTTCTCCGACCCGCCGGCCGACGGCAGTGCCGCCCCCGGGGCCCCTGATGAGGCGCTGGGCGCTGGGATCCTGACCATCGACGTGACTTCTGTGGGTGCCTCTCTTGGAGGGGACCTCCCTTCCAGTCAGGCTTCCTTCGGGCCGATGGACCCGCTGGTCTTGGTGGCCCACGGCGACGTCCCACCTGGCCCGGACAGCCCCCTCATCCTCGGGACGGCAGCCGTGGGTTTCCAGCAGGGCGGCCTCACTGTGGACGACATGCCAGCCATGGGCGCAGGGGCTCTGGGCTGTCTGGTGGCTGTGCCCGTGAAGAACTTGGGTCAGGACCCCCAGGCTCTGACCCCGAGCGGCCCCCGGGGAGCCAGCAGCGCTCCGGAGCCGCCAGTGCCCATCAAGGTGGAGCCAGACTCGCCTCCCCGCGCCCAGCCCGGCTGGCAGCAGGAGCCAGGTGAAGGGGCGTCGCGGCCTGCGGACTCCAGCCCCACGGAGGAGCGCGGTCCTCGGAGAGATGCCAGGCTCACGGCCGGGACCGGCGGCTTCTACCTGGTACGAGGCGCCCTGGGGTCACCGGCTCCTAGCTCGGCTCCTGCCCCGCCATGCGGTGTCCTGGATTAACCCTCTACTGTAGACGCTTCTTAGGGGCTTGCGAGAACATGGAGCCCCGGCTACAAGTCTGGAAACCTGAATTCCCGTCTCAGATCTGGAACGGACTAGTGTTGATGACCTTGAGCAAATCACTTAACTTGTCCGAGCCTTCGATTCTCAGTTATTTCTGAAATGAGGGGCTTCGACATGATTTCTAAGGTCTTTTCGAGTCCTGTGATTGTGGTGATAATGTGTCTTTTCCTGAGAAAAGTTGGGACGTTCACAATGTTGAAATGTCCTGGTGTTTGAGTGTATCACGTAATAGCAGGCCCTCAGACGGACTCCTGACCGAGAGGAATTGCAGCATCAACTGTGTCTAAAGATTCATGGACGCGAAAACCAGTTAGAATTGATGAGAAAAAGAGAGTGGTCTGGGAGCTCTTTCTCTGGAGGGTTATGACAGCTTCTCCAGTTGTGAGGCCTGACGTTAATGTATTATAACTGCACTCATGTCAGTTATGTGTTCACTGTAACTTAAAGTAACTTAATCAGAGTCTCAGGACAGTCTTTTTCCTCAGCCTCAGGTGGGAGCAGTCGAGTAGGTTTCTCTTTGTGGTGCAGGTTAAATTCGATAGTGATGTTTATGTTCAAAAAGTTAAATCTTACCTTGCCATGATTTAAAGAAGAGCTAATCCATGGAGTCAGCGTCCACCGTGAGGGACGCAGCAGTGGCCGAGGCCCAGGGCCAGTGGCGCATGAGCCTGACCCCGACCCTGTCCGTTCTCTCGCTAGCTGTGTGACTGGGGCCGGCCCGGCGTCTGGGAGCCCAGAAGGCGCGCAGAGAGGGGCCCGCAGGTATGCCCGAGCCCCCCAGGGATGAGGGTCGGCCATGTCCTCACGGCGCTCCCAGCCCCGCACCCGCAACTGGGCCCCTCACGGTGCTCCCAGCCCCACACCCGTGGACCAGGCCCCTCACGGTGCTCCCAGCCCCGCGCCTGTGGACCGGGCCCCTCACGGCACTCCCAGCCCTGCGCCCGCGAACCGGCCCCTTGGGGAAGGTCCCGCGTGTCCTCATAGTGCTCCCAACCTTGATCCCGCGAACCGGGCCCCTTGCGGTGCTCCCAGCCCCGCGCCTGCGGACCAGCTCCTCAGGGAAGGTCCCACACTCCTGGGGCACTGGCCGCCTCGCCGGCTGAGGCCCCAAGCAGCCTCGGCCCCAAGCACATGGAGGGCCCATCCTGAGGCCGTGGGGCTGCGGTCAGGGTTCTGGTCACCAGGACTCGGGCTCTGTGTTTCAGGCAGCAGAGGGGTCTTCGGCTCACAACAGACTGGTTTCCGTGTGAGGTGTTTTACACGTTTTAGACTCCGGAGGAGTAAGCGTTGTCTCTGTGGATCACCGAGTCACATCACAGCTCTGACTCGGTGCCCCCGTCGCCCAGCGTGGCATTTGGTCTCTGACCGTGCAGAAGACCCTGTGCTCTGTCGCCCCCCTGCTGTTCGGGTCCCCTGACTGATGATGCTTTTCTTTTTGGATTCAGGAAGGTGGAGGCTCAGCGAGAACTGATTCCCAGTCCGTTCAGCGAGCCAAGGAGAAGAAGCGGAGAGGTGCTGGGAGCCGCGCTGGTGAGGCTGCGTGTGGTGGGCCAGCGCGGGGACCCCCGGGCAGGGGGCTTCCGGTTTTAGGGCATCAGCCGCTTGGTGGAGTTTTTAAAACACACTGAGGGGGCCGCACAGTACGTGCTAGTTTGCGAACTCGCCCGCCTGTCCAGGGTGGCCGTGCTTGGTGCGCTGTGAAGCTGATGGTGGTCCTCAACAAGCACTACATAAAATATTTCACTAAAGCTCATTTCAAAAGCATCAGGAGGAGTGTAGGATCAGCGGTATACTGTTGTCCGTCTGTCTCTCCTCTATATAATGATGACACGCTCTTTTCTGTCAGCTTTCTTCACGTAAACACTGCCCCGTGGCGCGTGCGCTGTGGTCGGTGTTCACTGTCACGGGGGAGGAGGCCGGCCCCCCGGTCCCCGAACCCCGGGGTGGCAGGGGCTGCCGGTGGGGAGCACAGACGGGGTGGGGCCCGTGGAGACGGAGCTGCCAGGGCGGTGCCTGTAGAGCGGTTTTCTTTCTTTCTTGTTGTTTTTGTTAATACTTCTGCATTATCTTTTTAGAAGCCAGGACACTTAGAAACATACCAGGCAGGGTCATCACTTGGTTAGAGGTTACCAGCTTGCCTTTCTTTCAAGTTGGCATCTAGCTTGTGTCCAGTTTTCACTCATAAGTGCCATGAACGTTTGTTCAAATCACCCAGGGAGGCTTTGTGTTTGGGTCTTTCACATTCGTGTGGCCCCTCCCTCGCCCTGGTCTCTCCCGCGTGTGTGCGCCTGTGCGCACACTTGCTACAGATTGGGGCAGTGTGTCCGCTGGGTCGGCGGGACTGTCAGCGTGCAGGTCCCTGTATCTTACGTTTCCAGTCACCTGACCGGAGGCTGTGCCCTGGCGAGTCAGGCCTGGGGGATCAGTCCAACCCCCGAGGCCTGGGCTCTGGGCCTGCTGCTTCACCAGGGCTGCAGAAGACGCCGACATCCCTCCTCACTCATTTTCAGCTAGAAGACTTCTGCTCAACGCAGGAAGATCAGCAGAAATGTCCCCGAATCTACCCGTTTTCAGGACAAGGAGCCTACTGGCTTGTCTGTGCCCTCCAGGGGTGGTCGGGTATGTTTAGCTGCTCGGTGACTCAAGCACTGTATTGGCTTTCAAGGGACGTAGAAGTCTGGAGCCTGCCGAGTGTCCAGGCTTCTCACATGAGGTGGTGGGAGCTTCTCCTTGAGTGTGAAGGCTCCTTCCCTCACCCCCCACCCCCAGTCGAGGCCTGAGACAGCCAGCAGGAGGAGGAGCATAAGTACAGGCCCAGCGTCCCTTTTCCAGAGCCCTCGGGGCAGCTGTTTGTTTCCCCCAAAGCTTTGATTTTGGTGGAACTGCAGACACGTAGAAACACGCTTCCCTGTACTTTGTCCCCGGCCATGGTGCCCAACACGTCACCTCGCCTCCCCCGTGTGGCTCTGTCCCAAGATCATGCATGTCTACACGGCTGGGGAAGGGCTGGGCCATGGTACACTGATGGCTCGGGTGTTCTCTGCACAGGAGAGGGGGGTCCCCGGGTGAGAGAGCAGAAGGGGGTCCCCTGAGAGGAGAAGGGGGCCCAGCTGAGCGCCCTCTGTGCCAGCAGCAGTGGCTCCTCTAACAGTGACTTTGGTGTCTGCGGGGCGCAGGCCCTCTCACGTGGGTTGGAGGCACACTGGAGGGAGGGTTTGTGTGATTTCCTTCAGTTAAGTGTGTGTTGACCTAGTGGGCAAAGCTGACTGGGCTTGATGTTGTGAACACGCAGTGATGTGCTAGCAGCTGACTAAAACTGGACATGTTTTTGAGCCCCGTGGACCCATCCATCACTAAGTGTGAAACAGACACTCAGTCACGACATCTAGAAGAACCAAGGGAGTTTATTTCTGATCTGTACGCCTGATTTTTCCTTAATTCTCCCATTTAAGTAGCGTGTGTACCCACAGTTGTGCATGAAGGCGGAGCTTGGATCCCTGCTGGGGTCTCAGAGGTAACATGGCTTGCGCCACGTCATCAGTGTCAAGGAGAGAGGGGGCTAGACTCACCTCATCTTTATGCTGTGACTTGGTGATGAGTGTGAGACACACATTGTGTGAACCTTGCCTACTTTAAAAAAAAATTGGCCACACAGGGTCTTAGTTGTGGTGCACATGGACTTAGCTGGGTCACACGGGGTCTTAGCTGTGCACACGGGCTTAGCTGGATCACACTGGGTCTTAGTTGTGGTACACAGGCCTAGCTGTGTCACGCGGGGTCTTAGCTGTGCACACGGGCTTAGCTGGGTCACATGGGGTCTCAGCTGTGGTGCACATGGGTTTAGCTGCTCCACGTTGTGTGGGATCTTAGTCCACAACCAGGAATTGAACTCCCACCCCCTATATTGGAAGGCAGATTCTTAACAACCAGAGACATCCCCACATCTTGTCTGCTTTTAAAAGTTACTTCAAAAGATGCATTATTTGGGGCCTGCCTTCATTTATTCCATAGTGGTTTCGTGACAGGGGCTTCCCTCATATGCCTTGAAACATGAGTTGGCATGCAGGTATGTCCATTTGGATGTAAAATGAAGTCAGGCCCTGCATCAGTTTATGTCTGACTGTACCACATGGGCTTCGTCCAAAGCAAATGAGCTGAATCTGCAGCTGCAGAGTTGGGGTGAAGGTACATTTAAAGCATGTGAGCATTTTGTTAAAAAATTGTTTCGCTATCAGTCTCCAAGCTCATACAGATGCAAGCTGCCTGGGAGCCAGCCGGCAGTGCCCTCCTTGATGCATCAGTGGGGTTTCCCCTTTGATGTTTCATGGTTAGCAGTTTAATATGTCTTGTTTTCGATGGGTTTGCATTACTAATAACTGTACTGGTAACAGCTTTTCAGATGAAGAACATTCACTCCTAGAAAGTGTATTTAAATAAACTTTAAAAATAAGTGGAGTTCCCATTTATGGACATGTTTGTAGCAGGAAAGTGTGCTAGGGTGATGGAAGACTTGAGAGCGTGACAGGGTCTCCCGTAAAATTCCAGAGGAGGCCGGAATGTGGACCCAGAGGCCGCGTGGGGGCCGGGGTCGGGGCGTCTGCAGTGAGACCCCGCAGGCATGACCATGCCCGTGGGGAGGCATGTCTTCTTTGCGAGGCCATTCCGTGCCCATGTCCACAAGTTGCCTGGGCACCTCGCCCTGGCATTCCCGCACCCGAGCGTGTCTACCTGCCCCCGGCTTTTCACGCCCATGGTAGGTGCCCGTCTGCCCACCTTGCTGTCCAGGGTCAGGGAGAGTGAGCAGTGGAGCCAGCTGGGGCCGTGTTCCTGCGTCAGAGAAGCCCTTTCTGGGGTTAGGAGCTTGCCTTCTTTGTGGTCAATGTTTTTTTAAGTGTATTGTTATAAAACCAAGACAGTGATGGTTTTTGTGAAGGAAGTTGGACCGAAAGAGCCACTTAGCAGGTGCCAGGGTGGGGGGTAGGAGTGGGGGAGGCAGCTTCCTTGTGTCCTCCTCCCGAGAGCACTGTGCTCCGTGTGTTAGGGACCGTGCGTGCCCCTGGCTGGCGGGCGTGCAGGGTGAGGCGGGGTCCACCCTGGAGGGCGGGGGGCCTGAGCGCCATGTGCGTGGAGGATGCAGGAGGCTGTGTCTGTGTTTCAGGAGCCACCAGGGACTCTGCACCAAGCCCGGGGGAAGGTGACGTCTGTGCCGGCCCGGGAGCCTGGCTGTGGGGCAGCCTCGCCATGCCTGGCGCCCTGCCGTGCATCCAGGTGCAGCTGCTGCAGGTGAGAGCAGGCGTCACACAGACACACAGAGACATACATGCACAGAGACACATAGACACACACACTCACAGAAACACACACAGACACACACACAGAGACAGACACACACGCACAGACACACACACACACACAGAGACACACAGACATACACACATGCACAGACACACAGACATACGCACACACAGAGACACACAGACACACACACACACACACACACACAGACACACAGACACACACACAGAGACACAGACGCAGACACACACGCACAGACACAGATACAGACACACATACGCACAGAGACACACACACACACACACACACACACGCACAGACACATATGCAGACATACACACAGACACACATACGCACAGACACAGAGACACACACACAGAGACACACAAGCGCACAGACACACACACACATACGCACACAGAGACACACACACACACAGACACACACACAGAGACAGACACACATAGACACACATACGCACAGACACACGCACACACAGAAACACACATACGCACAGAGACACACGTAGAGACACAGAGACAGAGACACACACACACGCACAGACATACACACACACAGACACACAGAGACAGAGACACACACAAGCACAGACACACAGACACAGAGACACACACAGACACAGACACACAGACACCCCCCCCCATCTGTCACGCACGGTGTCCACGCTTTCCCTGGTCAAGATCTGGGCTCCCGCGTCTGGCGGGACGCAGTCACCTTCAGCCTTGCCTTCTAGGGCTGGCAGGGGCTGGGGAGGGGAGAGGTGTCCACACTGGGGACGCACGGCTCGGACACCCCGCCTGTCTCCGCTGAGCGCCTCTGTGTCTGCGGCTGTGGGCCTCGGGGCTGAGTGGGGCCATGGGATCAGGGAGGGCAGGGAAGGCAGGTGGCTGACCCCTAGCCCTGGACGCCATGGACCTCGGGCCTCCCCGGAAGACAGGCTGGGCCGGTGTGGCTGCGTCTGGGGGGCAGGCCTCCTGGGGCCGGGGTCCGTGACGTGGTGCTCTTGCTTCTGCAGGACGAACCCTCAGGGGACGGGGTCTTGCCCCTGGCGCTCAGCCCGCAGCCTCCAGCCTTCCACCCCCTGCTTGCTGTCGACCTGCCCGTCTACATCCTCCAGGTTCGGACCACTTGTTCTCTGGGTTTGTCGACCCCCACAAAGCTTCAGCTTCCAGGCTTGTCCCTGAGGTGGACTCACCCTGGGCCCCCTGGCTGAGTGGCCAGGGTGTTTTTCTGGAGAAGAGGGTGAGGGTTTGAGAAGTAAAGACTGAGCCTGCAGCTCAGGTTCACATTTCTTGGGATTTCACGTATTCAGGACTGTGAGAGTTGGCCTAGCCAGGTTTCTGCCTGTGTGGAGATAGGCCCAGAAACGTTAAATGGTTTGCTGGAGTCACTGGTTAAGCTGCGTGTGGGTGGCAGTGGATATTTCAGATTTGGATAGATAAGGGTGACCTCTGTGCTTTATCAGATATGAAACACATACGTAAAAATCAGACAGTAACTTTGGTTTTCCTATATTCAACTTGGGCTGTGATGTTAGAAGTGGACATAGGATGGAGCTTGGAGGCCCCTGGTCGTAGCATCCGGAAGGCCTCACAGCTGTCCCTCTGCCCGCTGGGTGGCCCTTATCCCAGGCTCCTTCTTGGGGCAGCGGGGGATGGACGGTGGTCGGTGTCCATGGTGGCCTGGAGCCCAGGGCTGGGGTGGCAGCCAGAGCCCGTCCACACGGGGCTGACCGGGGTGGGGGGTCCCCTCTCTGAGGAGACCGGGGCGGGGATGGAGCTCCCCTCTCCTCAGTTTTGTTGGTGGGAGAATCTTTTCCTTGAAGTGACATACACTTGAAAGGGGAGGATGAGTGGTTTCAGCCTGGGCGGCCGGTACGGCCGAGCTCACTGCTGTGCTTGCTTTGCAGGAGGTGTTGCCTGCGGTCGGAGGCGCCGCAGGGCCTGAGGCGGCGCCATGCTCCGGCAGTGCAGCCAGTCTGCGGGCTCGGCCGTGACCCACCCCCCTGGGCCGGGGTCGCCGCTGGGCGGCCAGGCCCGTTCTTCAGAGACTCCGGGGTACGCTTTTGAGTGTTTCTGTTCCGCTCTGTCAGGGACGGTTGGGGCTGGGCCTCCGACCGCGGCTGCAAGAGCAGGTGCTGGTCTCCCTGCTCAGCTGAGCACGGCGCCCCTGAGGACGCGGGCCGGTGGCCCCAGGCCCCGCTGCAGCCCCCGCACTGGCCGAGTGTTGAGTCAAACTCACAGAGTGAGCTTTCTTAGTTTTTATTTGGGTGTTGGTATCTCGTAGCAGCTGACAGCGGTTTGCAAAGCTGTCCTCTGAGCACTGAGGCTCGTGCCGGACCCTGACCCTGGCGTGTGGCCGCTCAGGTGTGCACGCGCGTCTGCGTGCTGGCTCTCAGTGCACAGCCCGCCCTGCAGGAGGACACGAGTTGTGACTATGCTCGGAGTTACTGCCAGTTGGGGGACTGGACGCAGGCCCCGAGGTGGGCCCTGTGCCTTTGCAGCTGTTGTTCAGATGCTGGTGGTTCTCAGTCTGCCCTTTCTGTTTGTCTCCTGAAGTGTGGGCCTGGGCCTGTGGGAATGACCCCACTTTCTGTTGTTACCCCCGGTGTCCTGCGGGGGCTGGGGGGCTGTGTCCTCATCAGTAGATGCATCTCGGCCACCCCACCAGCACCTCAGCTCCCCACTTGTCCAGAGCGCCCTGGACATGCAGTCTCCAGGCCAGGGTTGGACCTTTGTCCCCCGAGGTGCTCGGGACCGGCTTCTGTTCCCCAGGCACTGAGGTCCCTGCTGGTGTTGGGCCCAGCTCCTCATAAGAGTGAATAAAAGTTTTTGTAGCCGAGCCGGGAGCTCTTGCGTCTTCTCGCCGTGATGTGGGGCCGATCCCCCTCCCCTTGGGGTGGGCCGGGGATCCAGTCTCACCTTTACCCTCCTCTGGGGGTTTAGATCTAAGCAAAGGTTTCTGCTGATGACGAGACGCTGAGAGCAGAAAGGGGGAGCAGGCCCGTCCCCGTAAGAGCGGGAGGATGGCCCTGCCAGCTGAGGGTCCCGCCCCCCGCGCGCCCCGCCCCTGGCACGTGTGTGCTGGGCGGAGGCTGGCCCAGCCCAGGGGTCGGCTGGGAGGAGCCAGGTCGGGTCCCGTGGGCGCGAGGGAGGGGTCTCCCAGGCCCCTAGGAGGGTCCAGACGCCGGGTCCAGGGGACCGCCTGGCTGCACCCCAGTCCACAGCAGCCCGTGGGCGAGGAAGCAGAGCGCCAGCAGGCCAGTGCCCAGCAGGTCGCCCAGCCCCGTGAGGTACGGGATGCAGTGGTCGTCCGGGTCCAGGGCCTGCCGCCAAGCCAGCCGGACCGCCACGTCCGCCAGGTGCAGCAGGACCGTCACCTGCGGGGGGAGAGGCAGGGTGATGGCCGCGCGGGAGGGGCCACAGGCCTCCGGGTGGAGGTGTAGGGGGGCATGCTGCCCTGGGCCCCATGTTGCCCCGGACTCCCCTCGGCAGAGGCGCGTCTCTGCCCAGAGCCTCCAGCCAGTTCTACTACTCGGGCTCACTGGAAGCCCTGCGCGCGGTCAGACCTCAGGTCCTGAAGCAGCTTGTCTAGGCTGTCCCGCCCAGGCGCCACTCTGGACGGCCTCCCGGGCTCCCAGCCTGCCCTTCAGGGTCATAGCCTTGCCGGTGCGGCCTCACGGGGCCGTCCCCAGGGTCTCGGCAGGCGGCCTGATGGCAGAGGCCCACATGCCTGTAGGAGCCCCTGGCCGGCCCTGCCCATTGCTGGACCCAGCCTTCACCGCTGCACTCACCCTGCTGGGGAGGCGCGAGCAGTGCCTCTGGACATGGCCCCTGGGCCGAACCAGCTGACCCAACCTCTGGGAAGTGGGGACTATGTCCCGCTTGTCCAGGGACCCCTCCCAGGATGGGGCGCGGTGGCCGTCCTTACCTGGACCAGGCCCGCCAGCAGGTACAGGAGCACGAAGGTCCTGTCGCTCGGGACTGACTGGCTCTCCAGCAGGGAGACGATGGAGAAGAAGGCCAGGTGTCCGGGGACCACAAGCATGAGCAGGACGCGTGCCGACATGGCGTTGATTTCTGCAGGAGGCAGGGCCCTGGCTGAGTGACAGCTGCAGAGGCCCGGGCGGGAGCCTGCAGCGTGGCGGCCACGCGTACTTCACGCCACACGTGTCATGGAGCCGCTGCGTGTCCTCGCCATGGGTGCGGCCAGCACTCCTGGGAGCCAGCATCGGAGCAAGGAGAACAACCAGGATCGAGCCACAGAAGCAAGCAATGCAGACAACTAGGAGGCAACACGACCCGCTGTGATGGGGGAAGGGGATGCAGAAGCCCCTGCAGAGGAGGCAGGACCCACAGCGGCTTCTGGAGGCCGCCGTGTGGATGTGTTGTGGCCAAGGCTGGGGACCCCTCGGCATGGTCCTTAGTGTCTGCGCTCACGGCTCCGAGGCTGCGAGAGATGGACTTTCCTGCCGAGACCGCAGGCTGTAAAGCCAGCCCATGATGTGAGGGTCTCATTGGGCAGAAGGGGGTCTCAGTGAAAGCCAGGCTCCATCTGCTCTGAGTTAATACAGCGTCTCAGCTAGGTGGGGAGGGCGGCACAGTCGTGCGGATGTAACCGTAAAACACCCCAGAGAGGGTGTGCCAGACCTCTTCATGGTGACAAACCGTACAAGGCCTGATTGTTAAAATGGGTCTTTAAAAAAAAAAAAAGGGAAAAGTAGTTTGTTACTGTCAGCAGGTGGCGTGAAAACTCAGGAAAACCCACTGAGAACTAAGAACTACAGACGACATTTCCCCCCAAAGCCTGTGCTGTGACCTGACTCCCAGGGATGGAGTTAGAAGTGACAAGGTCACGGGGTGACTCCCCAGGGGCGACCCCCGGCCTGTGGAGCGCTGGTCCCTGCAGAGGTGTGACCAGTAGCCGCATGCCATCCCCCTGCTCCGTGCGCGGCTCTGAGATGCGCAGAGGCTACAGTGGGGAGTCGAGAGCTTGTCTGCACAGGGGTGGCGAGTCAGACAGGGTGGGGCCAACAGCCCACCCCAGGGCCTGGACGGCACACCTGGGGTGCAGGGGCCTCGCCTGTGCTGGGGGTCAGGCCTGGTGACACAGACTCCAGCCATGCCATCCTGGAAAGATACAAGCATGTGGTCCCTGGCAGGCCCAGACCCACCTGAGCTGCAGAACGTGGAGCAGGGGTTGGGCCAGCACTGTTTCATCCAGAGGGGCAGGACCCCGGGCGTGCTCCACAGATGCAGGTACGTGGAGATCCGGCTGGTCTGAATGGCCACCAGGTTGCCACCAACACCTGCAAGACAGCCCAGTTTCCCCTCCTTGACATCCGTCTCAGAGCCTGTCCCTTATTTTAAGTTCAGCTCTTCCGGGAAGCCTTCCTTGGCCGATTCAGCACTTGATTTCCTCTCTTTCCCTCGCACTTGACCACACGCCTTGTCTGGCTCCAGACCGGGGGGCCAGGACCTGCGAGGGAGGCGTCCAGGGAGCAGCAGGGGCAGCTTGACAGGGCGCCTCTGACGGTGAAGGAGGCGTGACCAGCAGCCTCGGGTTTCAGTGGCTGATGCCCGGGTGCAGGGTGCGGGGTGCAGGCCTGGGGAGGGTGGGAGGGGTGGTCTCGGGGAGCCTCTCAGGAAGGATCCAGACCACAGGCACGTCTGAGGGAACGTCAAGGCCAGAAGGAGAGGAGACAGGGCGGAGTGCACGCGGCCTAGCTGGGCTCAAGGGGCTCCTGGAGTCACCGGGAGCTGAGCGTGCCGGGGCCAGAGGCCACAGGGCTGCGGGCGCAGGTCAGGGGTTGGCCCCTGGCCACTGTCCCTCCCCTATTCTGTTGCCCCAGCCCTGGAGGACCCCTCCCTGGCCCCCCCAGGGTAGAGGCCGACTGCCTGGGCTGCTCCAGAGGACTCCGAGGTTGGCCGTGAGCAGAGGGGCCTGCAGATGGAGCCTGCGCGGCCCACTGTCCGGATTCCTGGTGGCACTGGCCGTGCCCCACACCACTCACCCGGGAGCCCACCTGCACCCCTCACTGCTCCCCACGGCCCAGCTCATCTCCCCGTGAGGCCCGGTGCTTGCACGCAGATGCTGAGCGGAGACCCCGGGGCCTCCAGAACATAAGCCGGTACGTTGCAGCCTTGCTGTTCAAGGAGATGACAGGAACCTGGGCTTTTAATCGTAACTGCTGCTGCTGCTAAGTCACTTCAGTCATGTCCGACTCTGTGCGACCCCACAGACGGCAGCCCACCAGGCTCCCCCGTCCCTGGGATTCTCCAGGCAAGAACAACGTAACTGTCTGAGTTTAAAGTGCCGTCAGTGAATCCAGGAGAGAAGCCGCGTGGGGCCCTGACGCCAGCAGGTGGGTCGCAGGTGATGGCCGGCAGGTGTGGGCTCAGCCCTGCTCCTGGTGCCGAGGGCAGCCGTACTGCAGGGGAGCCACTGAGGACCGCAGTCTGGCCTCCCGGCTGCGTTTGGGGCGAACCCGAACCCCCACAGTCACTGTTCTCCCAGCCCCTGGCCCCGAAGCCCCCATGACGGCCCCAGCACCTACCACACATGATGGGGGCAAAGACAGCCATGCCTCTGAACTGCGGCCGGGAGAGGGTCTTGTTCAAGATGAGCCCCCCAAGGCTGCAGGCAGACAGCAGACAGTTAATGGCACGGACGCCCGCCAACCTTGGCACACGGGTCACCCCGTCACCCCCCACCCAGCCTCTCCCGCGCCCTCTGGACCCCCATGTGCATTTCCACCTGCATCCCAAGTCCTGCCTGTCTGGGGCGCCCACCGAAGATGTCACCCCTAAGAACATCCCGGGCACTCCCCAGGTCCCTGAGCGGGCCTGGATGTGCTGACTCCCCGGAGACGCTGCCAGGGCCAGGCCTGCGACCCCAGCACCTCACAGCCCACAGCCTCCGCTCCCCTCCCGGTGAAATAGCCAGGAAAGCACGTCAGAGAGGACGGGGGTTGGGAGGGGCCCACAGAGCCCCGGACTTGGGGCTTACCTGCTGACGAGCATCGCCAGGACGATAGGGAACCAGCCGAGCTTGAGAATCCTCACGACGGGCGGGTTCTGCTTGGCGATGAGGACGCAGGCGGGGGTGAGCGCCGCGAAGCCGACGCAGACCAGCGGCATCAGATACTGGCTGGCTGCGGGGAGGGGGGCGGAGCTGGGGTGGGCCCCGCCACGGCCCGCGGGCGGGGCTCACGGCTCCGCCCCCACCTCCCGGGAGCCGGGCGGTTCCTGCCTGCACTCTGCCCCGACTCCTGACTGCGGCCAGCGCTGACCTCGGCACCTCGGGTGCCCGAGTGCCTGCTCCCACCACCCACTCAGCCCGCCGGGACTTAAGCCGCAACAGCCCCGGGCTTCGGGCGCACCTCTGTGTCTGTAGAAGAAGCTGCTGACAACAGCCAGCAGAGAGAGCGTGATGAGGTCGCCCAGGCTGGCCGCGATGGGCGTGGCGATGTTGTCCGGGTTGACCCCCAGCTTCCGCGCGCCGACCACGATGCAGACCATCAGCGTCCCTGCGGGCGGGGGCGGTGAGCGGGTGGAGGACGCCCGGGACCTCACTGCGCCCACCTAGCCCTCCGCAGGGTCAGGCCCTCAAGGCTGGGACTCTGCCTTGTAGCTCCTGCGCTTGACACTGGAGCAGCCCCAACACTGACAGCCCAGAAGCATCAGACAGGTGGTTCTGGGGCTCCAAACCCCTGGGGACCCTGGGCCTCAGGGAAGACCGGAACGCAGGTCCTGGGAGGTGTAGCGGCCTCGAGGGAGGGGTCTTGAGCCTCCAGCTTGTGCGCCCCCTCGCTCCTCCTTCCACAGGCTGCCTGCATGCTACCCTGCCCCAGACCCCAGACCCAGCCCAGGCCCATGATGGGCGGGTCCAGGTCACGGTGGGCGTGAAGACCAAGAGGCACCCCAGCCCCTGCAGGACCCCGAGGGCCACTCACCCAGGGCGCAGGCCGCCAGGGAGGCAGTGAGGACGCTGCTGGCACACAGCACCTGGGCCTCCACCATGTCCAGCCCCTGGCCCGAGGCCAGGCCCAGCAGTAGGGCTGCCACAGCTGCCAGGAGCCCCACCACAGCGGCCTGCACCTGTGGGCAGGGAACAGGCTGAGGCAGGCCCTTCCCTCGCCCGGGAGCGGCGACCAGCAGCCACTTCAGCCCAATGCCTGGCCCACCGCCCTGGCCTTCCCGTGTCCCGTGTTTATCCTGGGTTGGCTCCCCTCAGGTCTGACCTCCAGCAGCACCCCGTCCCCTGGGCCCCCAGGACACACCCTGGCTCCTACACAGAATTCCAGACAGCATCCCAGGATGGTACCTGACGGCTCATTTTACATTCAAGTGTCCCCCAAACGAGTATGTGTACAAGGACAACTGTGACATCCAGATGCTTTGATGTTAAGCTTTTTAAAAAAACAGGAGGCAAGATTGCATCCACGCTGCACTGGGACCGTGTGCCCACCCAGGGCCTGCCTGGAGCAGGAGTGGATGAGATGTTGGTTAAGGAGGATACAGTAGGAAACAGGAAAGCAGAACCAGTGAGTGTCGCCGAGGCGACTGTGACTCAGACTGAGCTGGGGACCCAGGCTGGGTCCTGGCCATAGAGCTCTGGTAAGTGGCAGCCTCGCCTACGGGCCCTCGGGCCCTGGTCCAGGTTCCGCGTGTGGCCACAGGCTGCCCCGGCCAGAGGAACTGGACACAGAAGGGTCCTGTCCAGAGCCACGCAGGCCCGCCCCAGCCATGAGACCACGACCCTTCTGTGAGGACGCATGGGTTTGCAGTGACGAGCATGGAGCGCTCAGGGGCGAAGGGGAGGCTCACCTGGACGAGGGCGAGGTTACTGCTAACCACCCTGTACTGCTCCCGAGGGTCATCGATCTGCCCGGTGTTGGCCTGGGCGGGGAGAGAAGCTGACATGAGTTCCCTGGGCGTGGCCGAAGGGGTGCCCCCTCCCTGGGCAGGTCAGCGGGAGCCCCCTCACTGCCGCCAGAGTGGACTGTCCTGCTGGCTCTCAGAGGGCGACTCGGGTGGGGGGGTGGGGACACGGGCCCCTGGAGACCAGCAGCCACTCGCCCCAACCTGGGCCAAGTGTCCTGCTCAGGAAATGTACCCAAGCCCCTCTTCTCTTGGGATAAAAAAAATTTAGGTCAGAGATGCGGCTTCCCCTCCTTGAGAAGCTGTAGCCGCTACCCACATCATGGCCTTTGCCGGCCAAATTCAAGACAAGTTAAGAAGAGCTTCAAAGAAACTGCATCTCTTGGCTCGTCTGTACTGAGCTCACTAAGTTACTGGACGCGGACTCCTCACTGCTTATCTGTTCTTTTCCAGTAAACACTCCAGGTTGAGAAAGGATTGACCTTCACTGTCGTTCTTTTTCCTCAGATTGGAACACAGGAAAGACCTTTCAGGCTTTTATTTTCAAATAAACTGAGGCTTTGCCAGAGTTCCAGAGTTGGCGAGAGAGCCCCCAAACCCCCATCACCCTGCCTCCCCTGACTCACGGCTCATGGGGCCACAGGTCAGCCCCCGGCTTCCCACCTCTGTCCCGACCCCAGATGCGGGCGTGACCTCGCCAAGACATGACATGACCACCCCCGACTTCACTGGATGTTCAGAGCCCGGCCCCTTGGGGAGGCAGGGCGTTGCTCACCGCAGTGGACAGCCTCGAGGCCAGCGTCATCTCCAGGTTGCCCTTCAGGCCGACCAGGGGCGGCACCAAGGTCAGCAGGTCCTTCATCTCCGTGAACACAGGCCAGTGCTGCGGGGACAGGCCGGCGTCAGTCCAAGCTCGCTATCCCTGCCCCGGGCTCCTGGGTCCAGGGGAGGGGCCAGCCTGGAGCTGCCTGGCCTGCAGACCCCCAGGGGGACCCTGGAGGCTTGGGGGTCTGCTGTCCAACTCCAGGGCACCCAGATGGGATGGGGCTCCACGGCTGGCTCACGCCTGCCTTCTGGCCTGACCCCTGCCCCGGCCGTAGACATCCTGTGGGCCCCCCGGGGCTCCACGCCTCCAGCCCCCAGCTCACCTGCGGCCTTGAGCCGCATGTCTGGGTCACGCGGGCCCACAACGGGCAGGACTAGTCACTCAGCCCTGACGACCCCTCGCTGTGATTCCAGTCCTGCGCGCACATGCTCACGGCCCACGGACACGCGTAGGAACAGGCGGGCGGGCAGGGAACCTGGGCTGTGAGCTCTCGACCTGGCCGGCTCACCAAACTGCATGCTCCATGCAATCGCCTCCCTTCCTGCTGGTCCACGGTGATGCAACACGTGGTGTGTGTTTAGAACAAAGAGCCAGGATGGAACCAACAGGCCTCGCCCTCAGCATCTGCATCCCGGATGCCCTGGCCCACTCCCCTCTGTCCACACACAGGGGCCCCATCACCTGGAGTGTCCGCTGCTTCTCACACCCCTGGAAACAGCACCCAGAGGCCCAGCAAAGTGCCTGCCAAGTCTCCGACCCGCCCAGCTTCCTCGGCGCCTCCCCGCTGCCCTTTGTCTGCAGGGGGGCCCAGCGGCCAGGACACAGACGCCAGCACAGTGGGGAGGCCTCCGTCTGCTTAGAGTTCAACCAGATACGCTGGAGGAACCGATGACCAATGGCCTCGTCCACCCACCCGGTACGCGGCTCTCGGCAGCTCAGCCCGATCCGAGAACATGTGTCCTCGGGGCTCCTGGCACCCACGTGTGCAGTAAGCCCCAGAGAGGTCTGGGAGCAGCCACAGGACCAGCAGCGAGAGGCCCACAGGGGCCGAGGCCAGGGCTTAACCTCGTTTCGTGGACAGAAACGCCAACTCCCCACTTGGGTGGAAACAGTCTTGGGATGATACCAGCTGACACTCCAGCCCCTCACGGGCCTCAGTCCCCAGACCCCCAAATGGACTCCTGGCCCCAGATGGCGTGGGTGACTCCTGCCCCGGCCCATCACACGGCCACCCAAGGGCCGTCCACGGGGCCAAGGCTGGGTGTGCGTGGCTCCAGGCAGGACCAGCCTGCACACTCCAGGGCTGAGCCAGGCGCACCCCTCCTAACCACACGGGCTTCCCCCTGGGAGCCCCAAGGCTGCATCTGGGGGTGGGGGTGAGCAGAGAGGTGCAGAGCGAGGGAGCCCTCACACACTGCGTCTGCCAAGTGGGGAGGAGAGGCTGTGATCTCCAGGGCCGCTGGCCCTCCCGACGGCGTCTGCTCTGGGCCTCCTCCCGGACGGGACCCCAGAGAGTCGGGAGGGTCGTCCTGCTGTCCAGCCAGGCTCTCCCAGCGTCTGCAGGAGGGTGACCTGGGAGGGTGACCCGGGGGCAGCCCCAGGGAAAAGCAGGAGGCGGGGGGCCGGCTCCAACTGGCAGCAGTTCAGCAAGGGCACCATCCAGTGGGCACCATGCACTGGGCTGGGCAGTGGGGATGTCCTGAGAGCCTCGCTCAGAGTCGGGGCCCCCGGGGGGGACGCTGGATGCCCCTCCAGCCCGGGGAGGTGGGACGCCACCTGACGTCCCCTTGGGTGTCAACCTGAGTTGCGTCTGACGTCACAGGTTAGGGAGGAGTGCTGTTCACACGACCCCCCTGGGTGAGAGGTGACACCCCCCACCCTGCATCCTCACGGATGTGCCCAGTGTCTCCGCAACACACACTCCCTGCCTCTGTGATCCAAGGGGGGCTCCTGGAGCTGACCCGGAGCACACAGACCCCCTGGCCTACCAGCAGACACTCCCGATGGAGACCCCCAGCTCCGCATCCCCTGGCCCACCTGGACCCCTGTCGGGCTCAGCACCCTGGCCGCCTGGCACCCTTGGGCCACCAGGCCAGCCCCACGACCCTGCCCAGCTCACAGACAGAGAGGCTGAGGCAGGGACGCCCGACCCCCTTGAGGGGGGACAGAGGCAGGACTGGAGGCCCCCAGGCCCTGCGTCCAAGTGGTTCCAGCTCCCAGGCTGCAAGTCCACGCAGGCTGACCGTGCAGGGGTGTCAGGAGCTCTGGAGCTCAGATGCCTGCGTCCCCAGGAGGACGCGCCTGCCCACCCCCGAGCCCGGCGCCCCCCCGCCAGGCCCCCCCCACCCCATACCCCCCGTACACACCTGTACGCGGTTCATCAGCAGGCCAGCCACCACCATGCCCAGGCCAGAGAGCAGCACGGGCAGCAGGACCTGGCCCACGGTGCTTGCGGCGGTCTCGGGGGGCGCCCCCCGGGGCCAGCGGGCGAGCTCGCAGCGCACGCCTCGCAGCCTCCCGCGCTGGAAGCGGAGCTCCAGGGCCAGCCGGGTGACCACCATGGCGGGGCTGGGACAGCCTCCCCGCCCGGGGCACCCACACCAGGCCGTGTCTCCTAAGGGGTCCACGAGGGTGGAGCTGCCAGCCTTGGGGGGCGGTTCTCACCGCCCCTCGGCCAAACCCAGAGCTAAAGAGCAGGGAACAAAGGCGCCGACTCAGCCCGGGGCTGCTCCTGCTGTCCACCCCCGTGGGTTGGGCTCTCCCCCTACAGGGGCCGCCGTGTCCGCCGCTGCCTCCCCCGGCTGCCCTCCCACGCGGACACTCCCTGTCCCCCCGGAGCGACCTTGACGGCGGCCAGCTGCCCAGCCCACGCTGGCCAGGGCTGCACCAGGGAGCCAGGCCACGTGAGGCCAGCCTGGGTGAGAGCGTGTGGGACCTGGGGGCACGTCGCTCCAAAGGACCTGCTCCCCAGGCAGCTCCGAGCCCCTGAGGCCTGTCACCCCTCAAGGTCCAGAGACCGCACGCCACGGCCACTCAACCCCAATGTCCAGGGCTCCTGGCCACAGCCAAAGGTGGCATTCGCAGAAGGAACGTGGCCCTGCTCTCTAGAGGGACGGAGACCCGGAAGGGGCTTCCAGGGTCCAGGCTCGTCCCGACACTGTCAGACCAGCCCAAACCCCGACCCCGAGGAGACGGGGGTCCTGACATGGGGAGAATGAGGGTCCGCTGTGCCTCCCACAGGGGCCGGGGCAGCATCGAGGCCTGGAGGCAGGCTCAGCAGGATCAAGGCCACAGGCCGCACAGCCTGGATCTGCCCATGGCAGGTCTGACGTTGGCCAGAGGGGTCCCCGGGGCCAGCCAGGCCGACGCCACAGAAAGGGGAGTGGAATCGTGACCACAACGAGAAGGGGACGCCCCGCACCCCGACTCACAGGGTGAACGGTCCGCCGCGACCCCGGGCTTAAGCCCTTCACGTGCACGCAGGTCACAGCCCATCCATTGTCGTGACCCTCAAGATGTCCCTGGGACGCCCACCAAGAAAGCATGGCCTCTAAAGGCCCTGGGAGGGCTTGGCCCGCAGCCACCCCCAGGGAGCAGCCCAGGGGGACCAGCCCTGATCCAAGCCCGGCGCCCCCCGACCCCTGTGCCCCCCTCTGAGATGGCGGTCAGCGTGTCCACACACGAGTCCACACAGGCAGGGGGCTGAGAGCGCGGCAAGTCTCTAAGGACAGCGTGGCAGGGGCTGAGTGTGAGGCCACCCCTCTCGGAGGGCCCTGTCTGGACGCCGGCCGCCCCAGTCCCCAGGCCGGCAGCTGGAGCACCCCACTCCCCCCCATAGCCACTAGTGACCACCTTCTGGCCCCAGCACCTCCTGTGATCTCTTTCTAGCTCTGACTGTGGTCCATTGTCATAATCCACCTGTAATCGTGCACCGTGGGCCTCTAAGCCACTCTCATCGGGAAGGAAGATGAGGAAACAAACAGCTGTTTGCGTGTTACATACAGGAAGAGGCCCCCAAGTGAGCACCTTATAAATCGTTACAACAATGTTTCTCATTCTTGTTCAAAAATTAATGAGAAATAAACACACACACATAAGCAGTGAACAGTTCAGAAGGCTATTCACCAAAATGCTAAAAGTAGGTGTGTCTTTGGGGGGGTGGGACCCTAAGTGACCTTTATTTCATAACTTTCTGCACATCTACTGTGACTGTTGGCTTCCACGAACCTTCAAAAACACAGTGCACTAAAGACAAATGAAAGAAGCCATTGTGTGAGGAAAGGGATTACTTTCCTGTGCGGCTTGGGAACAAGATGTGTCCTAACCCAGGAAACCAGGGATGTGATTCCAGCAGGAGCTCAGCTGGATTCTTGGTGGCGCTGGACGGCAGGAGGAATCTGGGTGACCTCGAAGGGTCCTGCCCTCCTTGGGCCTCTGACTGGCCCCCCAGACCCCCAGGAGGGTCTCAGCCCCCCTCTGTTCAGAACCTCCCAGGAATGGAAGCCCAGCCCCCGTGGGCCCAGAGCCATCGTGTCAGAACCACGCTGCCCCCGACTCACCAGCGAGGGCAATCGTCTCGGGGTCCTCGGTGGGGACCACCTTTTCCTGGGAGCACAGCCTCCCCACGGCCTCCCGTCCTCAAAGTCACCTTGAGCCCAGGATGGTCCTGAGCAAACCAGTCACTCTTAGAGGCCTGAAGGCCCCCAGCCTGTGAGGGGGCCCAGCGTTCAAGGCGGTTATAGTTTCAGTAACAGGAAGGTGGTCTTCGTTTCTGCTTCTGCCGTGGCCAGCCGAGACCACCTACCTGTGAACTTGTGGGACCGAAGCCCCCAGCCGGCGGCGACCTGCCCCCTCGTCCGAGGCCTCCCCCCAGGACCCCTGCCCAGGGCCGCCCGGCCGCCCCCACAGGGCTATTCCTGCCGCTGCCCAGCTCCGCCCCATGGTTTCCCTGGAGCCCAGGGGCCCCGCCCGGCCCCTGAGCAGCCTGCGGCATCAGGCGAGCCAGTCACCCCCCGAGGGGAGCCAGGCACACGCTCCTGCAAGCACGCTACCCCCGGCACCCCCTACCCAGGGCAGCTCACGCTCCTGAGAGCAGCCCTCACAGGCAGGTCAGTCCCAGGCCTGGGGCTCATGACTGTGAAACAAACACCTCCTCTGCCCAGGGTGGGGGTCAGCCACCCCCAGGACGCCCCGACCCTGACCTAGCTGCTCTCTGCTGACCGACCAGCTCCTGACATGGTGAAGGCCCCGGGACAGAGCCCTGGGATGGAGGCTGGCTGAATGACCACCCTTCATCTGACAGCTCAGTGTGGCCTGTTCTCAGTCCTGGACAAAAGCAGCCAGCCTCACAGTGGACGATGACAACCCTGAAGCTGGTGTCCCATCCATGAGCCCACACCCAGCACCCGGGACTAGGGAGACGCTGACCCCGCAGTGGGCAACCCCTAACTGTGCCGTGCTGCCATGGGTGCGGCTTCCACGTTCTGCCCAGTGCCCAGCTCAACAGACTCTCGGAGCCTTGCCCTTCACCTCTGAACATCAGCCTGCGTCTCCCGAGGGGCCTGCCATCATCGCTGGCGTCACCACCAGCCAGCGATGGGAAGATGCTGGTCCTCGGCTGTGTCGTCAGCTGGTGGTGACCCCGCTGTCCACCCGTGCAGTCGTCCTGCCCCGGAAACCGCGTTTTGGGAGACGCCAAGTTTCCTTCTGAGCTGGACCACACGAGGTCGGGTTTCCTGGGACCTGCTGCAGCTGAGACTACCCTGACTCAGCTGCGGGAGCCGGGTGCTCACAGGCGATCCAGGGCCTGGATTCTACCCATGAGGTGGCAGAGAAATGCACAGAGACGGAAAGCCTGGGGAGACCTGGCCGTGCAGCAGCCAGGTTTCAGAGAAACACAACAGGGGTCTCAAAGTCTTCCCCTGTGGAGCTGTGATTCTGGGGTGAGTTCTTACACATGAGCACAGCACTGCCACCCAGGTGGTCTGAGACCTGCGGCTCCAAGTACAACTTATAAACCGGTGTGTGTGCAGGGGATTCATACATCTGTGTGTGTGAATATACAGATATGCATCCATGCGTGTACAAATACACACACATACGTGATCTGTACACCTGTGCGTGTTACCTGCTTGGTGATATTATATCGGCATGAACACGCGATGAAATAGGCTTTTTGAAAATCTCTGGGATAGAGAGAGACAGCAGGGCAACAAGGCAGGCGAGGAGGCTAGCGGCAGGACGAGGGGAGGAGGGGTTTCAGGGGTGAGGCCTTGGGGGGCGCTTCTGGGGCCTGGACGCCCCCTGGTGCTGACTCACCACCGGTTAGAGAAGCGTGTGGGGCCGGAGGGCGCCAGGTCACGGGAGGAAGGAGGGTCTGGGGCTGAGGCAGACCGGGCAGGGACTCTGGCATCACAGCAGCCCTGCTGGGGCCTGACGAAGTCCACGAGGAGCCTGGGGGGCAGCCGGCCGCCATGAGGACCTGGACAGGGTGCGGAAGGGCCACTGAGACCCCCGTGGTGGGGGAGGGCAGGTAGTGGAGGGAAGTGGGGGGCACGCAGGATGGACAGTGAGGACTGTGGCCACGGAGAGAGCAGTGACCACTCACTGTGGCCACAAGGGGATATGGGTCCAATGTCAGAGGGGTTGCCAAGGTTTCAAGAGCAAACAGGAGTTTGAATTTTTATGTGGCATCTCCTGATTTTTAAGTGTTGGTTTAAAAAATGTATGGATAAGAGAGTTGGACTATAAAGAAAGCCTGGCGCTGAAGAATGGATGTTTTTGAACTGTGGTGTTGGAGAAGACTCTTTAGAGTCCCTTGGACTGCAAGGAGATCCAACCAGTCGATCCTAAAGGAAATCAGTCCTGAATATTCATTGGAAGGACTGATACTGAAGCTGAAACTCCAATCCTTTGGCCATCTGATGTGAAGAACTGACTCATCTGAAAAGACCCTGATGCTGGGAAATATTGAGGGCAGGAGGAGAAGGGGATGAAAGAGGATGAGATGGTTGGATGGCATCACTGACTCGATGGACATGAGTTTGAATAAACTCTGGGAGTTGGTGATGGACAGGGAAGCCTGGCGTGCTGCAGTCCATGGGGTCACAAAGAGTCGGACACGACTGAGGGACTGAACTGAACTGAACTAAAAATGTTTAAAGCACTAGCCTTACCGGCTAAATGGCAGACTGGGACTCAAACCTCGACTGGATCTAAATCAGTGAGGGGCAGGCCCAGGTTCCCTGGGCATGGGGCCCTGCAGCAAGCAGGAGGCAGGGGCCAGCCTGCTCCGGCCGGCTGGCCATCCCAGGCAGTCTCTTCTCAGCTCCTTCCAACCAGCAGGAATGACCTGGCTGCTAACGGCTTCAGGGATCCTTAGGAACCACGCCCTCCTAGGGAGAGATTGCACTGATGCAGAAATGGGGCTCTGACAGTCAGAAAACAAGAGAGGGATGGTGCATTGGCTGCTTTGTCATCTGGTTCCTAACTCTACGGTGGTCTGTTAGGGTATAAACTGAGGGCCCTGCCTCCCCTCAAAGACTGACGACAAGAGACGTCAGCCCTCAGGGAGTGATAATCGGAACAGGGGTGGACACTTGACGGCAGGGTCAATTTGGGGAGACTCCAGCGGGAAAAGGAGAGGGTGGGATGATTCGAGAGAAGAGCGTTGAAACATACACAGTACTATACATAAAACAAAACCAGTGAGAGTCGCTGCGCAAAGCAGGGCACCCAAAGCTGGTGCTCTGTGACAACCTTGAGGGGTGGGGAGGGAGGTGGGAGGGAGGTTCAGAATGGAGGGGACACGTGTATGTGCTCTGTGTGCTTAGTCGCTCAGTTGTGTCCGAGTCTTTGCGACCCCATGGACTGTAGCCCACCAAGCTCCTCTGTCCATAGGATTCTCCAGACAAGAATACTGGAGTGGGTTGCCATGCCCTCCTCCAGGGGATCTTCCCAACCCAGGGATCAAACCCAGGTCTCCCTCATTGCAGGCAGATTCTTTACCATCTGAGCCACCAGGGAAGCCCAAGAATACTAGAGTGGGTAGTCTATCCCTTCTCCAGGGGATCTTCCCAACCCAGGAATGGAACCGAGGTCTCCTGAATTGCAGGCGTATTCTTTACCAGCTGAGCGACCAGGGAAGCCTGGACACATGTATACCTATGGCTGATTCATACTGATATACGGCAAAAACTGTCACAACACTATAAAGTGATTATCCTCTAGTTAAATACATTAATTTAAAAAAAAATTGGGGAGACTGATAATGGATTGGCAAACAAGTCTCTCGTTTTTCAAGAGCACGTGTACAAAGCATTGACTGCCAAAGGCCACCCTCCCCTCTAAGCATAGAATCTTGCCTGAAAATGAAGCAGAACTGAGAGATAAAGAGCCGGCACCCTGATACCATTGAAGCACCTGGATCACGCCATGCCTGAAATCCAACCCCTCAGCTATTCCGATTATATGAGCTAATGATTGTCATTGAAAGCGTACCCTGGGTTAAAGTTAGTGTCTGTCATCAGTAACTGAAAGACTCCTGCTCAAATTATGGAGAAGTGGTGTGAAAGAGCAGAAGGCCCCGCCCCCTGACCGCAAGCTGGACAGTGTGCCACACCTCCTCTCCAGGCGGACACTGGACAGCACCCCACCCCCAACACCCCCATTTGTCCCCTCCTACCTGGAAATAGTGCAGAAGGATGCCTGCTGCAGACAGCCCCAAGCCTGCAAACAGGAAGGGCAGGGTCACCTGGATGCCGATGGACCAGGCAGTCTCCCTGCTGAGCTCGGGCCCCAGGGGTGTGGGGGCCGTCCTCGGGCTGCCAGGGACGCCCCCTGTGCCGAGGGCCTGAGGCAGCCCCAGCTCCTCCAGCCGCCGCTGTCGGGTCTCCATCCCGGCCGCAGGCACACAGCTGGGCCCTGACAGCCTTAACCTGGGGACACAAGCGACAAACGCAAAGGTTGGGTCTTCGGAGAGAGTGAGTAAATCGACAAACCTGTAGCTGACCAAGAAAAGAAGACTCAGGTATTTAGGAGAGAACGTTACTTCCAAACTTAAAAATTTTTAAATAATTATGAGAAAATTGTAGGTATGCTAACAAATTAGAAAACCTAGATGAAATGCACAAATTCCTAGAAACATACAGACTAACTCAAAAAAAAGTTTTAATGTAGACGACCTATAACAGAAGACTGAATTAGTAATGAAAATACTCTCATAAAGAAAATTCCAAGATCAGACGACTTCAGTAGTGAATATCAAGCATGCAGGTTGAAAAGGAAGTAGTATAACTACCTCCATGTAGAAATGGCATGTGCTGTACATAGAAAATCCTGAGGAATATGTATACACATGCACATATACATGCACACATATGTATACACACACACATACAACTATTACAACTGATAAACAAGTACATTAAGGTTGTAGGATACAAAATCGATACAAAAAAAGTTGTTTTATTTCTATACACTAGCAACAAACAATCCAAAAATTAAGAAAACAGTTGCACCTGCAATAGCATCAAGAAGCATAAACTACTCAAGAATACATTTCACAAAAGAAGTGTAAAACTTTGACCCTGGAAAACACTGTTGAAAGAAAATGTTACAAACCCAGCAAATGGAAAGATATTCCATATTCACAGGTAAGAAGACTTAATATTGTTAAGAGGGCAATATTTTTCAACTGATCTACAGATTCAGGGCAAGCCCTGTCCAAATTTGGCCTATTTTGGTGAAAATAACATGATGATCCCAGACTTCATGTGGAAAGGCAAGGGACCCAGAACCCTAAACAGCCTTGGAGGAAAGTGTTCAAAGTTAGAGACCATGCACAAGACTGAACTATGAACTAGAGTGAACAAGGCCACATAACAGTGGGGTAAGACTGCAAATACAGGTCAGTGAAACACAACCTAGAATCTGGATAAAGCCACACACCTACGGTCAGCTGATTTTCAACAAGGAAAATCAATGTGGAAACAATAATCTTTTCAACAGCCTCAATGGTGCTGAGACACCACATGCATAGGAATGAATCTGGATCCTCATCTCAGATCATACACAAAAACTAACTCAGAATGGGTCAGAGACCTAACCTAAGAGCTAAAACCATGAGACAGAAGAAAACACAGGTGAGAACACAGGGACCTTGGATTAGGCTCCGGTTCCCTTAGATGTGACATCTAAAGCACAAGAAACCAATGAAAAATTAGGGAGAATGGGGCTTCATCAAAATGTCAAAGTTTGATATTTCAAAGAACTCTATCAAGAAAGCGAAAAGACCACTCGCAAAATGAGAGAGGATATTTGCCAATCATATATCTGATTAAGGTCTAGTTTCCAGAATACAAAAAGAGCACAGCTCAACAATAAACCCACCTTAGCTCTGGCACAGGAGCTGAATTTCCCAAAGAAGATAACACAAAAGCCAATAAGCAAGCACATTAAAAGATGCTCAGTACTAGCTGTTTGGAAAATGCAGAACAAAACTACAGGAAGATGCCACTGAGGGTAGCATTTTCAAAGGTGTTCCATGTTGATAAACCAGTCAGCACGCCATTCCTTTTTAAGGCTGAGTGACATCCATCGTGTGGCTGGACCACATATTGCTCAGCCCTTTGTCGGGTGATGGACATTCCGGCTGTTAGGGATAATGCGGCCCTGAACATTCTTGGGCAAGTCTCTGTGTGAACAGGGCCTTTCTGTCCTCCTGAACTGGACATTTCAAAGGGCGGATTTTTGGTGATTTTACATATCAGCAGAAAGAATGTATGAATCACTTACAAATTAAGGTCAAGAAGCAGAACGCCCCCAGCCTCCCCAAACCCCGAGCCCCTCTCTGAAACACCGGCTCCCCACCAGCGCCGACACCTCCGTGCCCTGCCCTTGGCTCCCCCAGCACTAACATCAGTTCTGGGACTGGGTCACTCACTGGTGCTCGTCCACTGAAGGGGGGCAGGGCCACTCCTGACCACTCACTGGGCATGAGATATTGGACCCAGTGGGTGCCCTGCACCCCGCTGGCCTCTGCTTCAGGGAGCCCAGCTCCTCCTCCCCACACACGCGTGTCCTTGGAAGAGTCACAGTTCTGTGCCTCCGCAGGGTGGTGAAGAGGTGAGGGAATAAGATGACCTGCATCGCAGGACACGTGGCCTGCCCACACCCCGGAACAAGCCCCCGGAGGCTCTGTGGTTTCAGGTCAGCGCTCTTTATTACGGCCTCAGCGGAGCGCCTGGGGGACCTTAAAGGCCGACGGCGCCGGACCCACCCGGGCGCTTTCAGATCTGCGGCGGGGGAGGGCCGCGGGTCCCACAGCGGCCTGAACGACAGCGCCCCTCCCCCGCTCCGAGCCGGGGGTGCTCCCCTGACCTCCCCCGGCCGGGCCCCGCGGACCGACCCTGCAGTCCCCAGCCCTACCTCTTCCGCGCGCGCTGCTCCACCCGCCCCGGGCCTGGACCCGCGTGCTGCCCGCTCCATGCACCCCGCCGGAGCTGGACCCGCGTGCTGCCCTCTCCGTGCACCCTGCCCCGGGCCCAGCGCCGCACTCACCGGATGCCCTCGGGGGGCGGCGGGAAGTGGCTCGGCGAGAGGAGCAGCGCGGCCGCCAGGGCCACCGAGAAGGCGGGACAGCGAGTCCACCCAAGCCCGCCCAGGACCCATAGCCCCGCCCCCGGACCGGAGTCCCGCCCCCGGACCTGAGTCCCCGCCCCGCCCCGTCCCGCCCAGGACCCGAGTTCCCGCCCCCGGACCAGAGTCCCCGTCCCCGACCCGGAGTCCCGCCCCTTAACCCGAGTCCCCGCCCCCGGACCCGGAGCCCCGACCCCCGCCCCAGTCCAGGGTCCCTAGTGTCCGATGCCGCCCTCGCCCCGCAGGCCGCGCGGACCAGGACTCGGGCGGGGACTGGGGGAGGGACGGGCCGCTGAGCTCCTGCCCCCTCCTCGGGCCGTGGCCCCGGGTCCTCGGGATTCTGGCGCCGAGACCCGCCCAGCGCGGGGGTGGGGAGGGGCTCTCGGCCGGGGCGGACGCGGGGAGCTGGTCGGCCCGGGGGAGGGGCGTAAGGGCGCGCCTGCCGCCGCCCGCTCGTCCCGGAAGCGCTCGGGCGGCCTGGGCATGCGCTGCACTGCGCCTTTTCTTACCTCTGAATCCCGCCCCCGCACACATTTTTTTTTCCCCTCCTGCAGTCATTTTAAAGCGTCCAGCAGACATGTTACACCTGTACATCAGTTCAGTCCAGTCGCTCAGTCGTGTCCGACTCTGCGACCCCATGGACTGCGGCATGCCAGGCCTCCCTGTCCATCACCAACTCCCGGAGCTTGCCCACTCATGTCCATCCAGTCGGTGATGCCATCCAAGCATCTCATCCTCTGTCTCCCCTTCTCCTCCCGCCTTCAGTCTTTCCCAGCATCACGTCTACATACTTAAGTCTTAAGTGGATAAGGCCAGTTTTCTCAGACATTCCCATAAAACCAGCATCATATTAACAAAGTTGACAACACCCAGCGGTTCAGTTTTCCCCGATGGACTCAAAACTGTCTTTTGACCGCTGGCCTGTTCTGGCCAAGGTGGGAGGAAGGATGAGAGACCCCCCTCCACACAGGAGGGGGTCTCAGGCATCGCTCACCTTCAGGGTTTCCTGGGAGCCCGCTCAGGGTGGAGCCAGAACGTGGCTACCCTCTGCAGGGAGGGGAAGGGTGCAGCCCGGCCCCAGAGTGACCCCCGCAGGGATTGGAATTTGGGGCCTCCTCCCACGGGAAGCCCACCTGCCCTGCAGTGCCGCTCAGCGGAAGCCCAGATCAAGCCCAGATCACACGGCTGCCCCGCCTCCTTAGGGCTCGGCCTGTCCGGGGCGTGTCAGGCACTTGTCCTCGGCCTTCTTCCTGGCTCCTTGGAGGCATCTTGGCCATGTCCCTGTGCTATATTAAGGAGGATATTTTTGCCTCTCACACTGTGAATTCCCCAAGGGACTCTCTAGGTTCATCCTCAGGTTCCCACCCCCAGAAAAGACCTGGCTGTGAGCGTATCTGGGAGGTGGTCCCAGGAATCCCGGTAGGACAGTGCAGGGTGGGCAGGCAGGGGAGGCAGCTGTGGGCCCCCGGAGCTTAGCCCTGTCCTGCAGGGACTCTGGGGGCCTGGCAGTACCCCCACCCCAGGCCCTGCACAATTCCCATCCTGCCCATCCCTAAGTGAGGGCTGGTGTTTCCTGAACTGCGGTGCCCTGGACTTTCAGGCCGGGTGGGCAGGTGGCTCCCCTGGGCAGAGAGCCCTCCTGGGAATCCCCGAAAGTCCCATGGGCCTGCTGCAGGGGTGCAGATGCCATGGTGTGTGCTTTCCGGACGTCACCGCTGACTCCCAGGGCCCCCTGCGAGGTGATGAAGAAACTTGGGAAGAGTCACTGCACTCGCCCAAAGCCACGCCTGGAGAGGCAGAGGCAGGTCAGACCGCTCTTTCCACCCGGCCAGCTCTGTGAACACCGGAAGGTAAGCAAATGCAGGACCACCCTCTGGTCACCTAGGGTCCAGCTTAGAGGTGACCGCTCCATGGGTCATCTGGCTTTGGTATTAAATTCATATCACATGTATATGTGAATTAGTAAAATTCTAAGGAGTGAAATTTGTTTTCTGATGACCCTGAAGACATGTCAAGGCCCTCCCATTTCCCACCTCTGCCCACAAGGAAACAGGCCTGCCATCCAAAGCGTCCAGTTGTGCTGGCTCAGAGGTGGGGGGTCAGAGGTGGCCGACCCCTGCCCCTGCCAGAAGGTTTCCCAGGGTAGGCAGGCAGGGGGTTTTCTCCACCCTATGGGCCAGTTCCCGAGCAGGAGGACTTACCTGCCAACAGTAACAGGGACTCAGGTGTGGCTGAACTGCGGGTTCCTCCTTGAGGTGGGGTGTCAGGAGCGATGGTCCAGCTCCCAGGACCCAACCTGGGGAGCTGCGGAGGGAGCAGCCGCCAGAAAGACGCCTCAACGGCCTGGACCTGAAGGATCGAGGTGACAGAGCCACCGCTAAAAATAGTCTCACAGGTCTGGCTGACTTCACGTTGTGGAGAGGCTGGCAAAAGAGGAGACCTGAGGTCAGTGAGAGCCTGTTCCCTGGTGCCACCCCAAAGACCACGCCCTGGCATGGAGGTTGGCAGGGTGTTAAAAAGATGAATGCCAAGTGGGCTTGTGGTACATCGTCAGTTTCAGCGTCTGTGACAGTGTGATTTATAGTAAGACATACACTTGGTCTTCATCTGGGATTCTGGGCAGAGAGCTCCTTAAACCCTCGGAATTCCCTCTGGTGAGCAAGATGAAGGATTTTTTTGTCCTGCAGATGAGGTGACTCTGGGAAATCTTACGCAAGAGTGGAGGGGGCTCTGGCTGCCAGGGGAGCCACTGTGTGACCAGAGCTCAGAACTGGGGTCCCAGCCCCTGACCTTAGGGGAGGAGAGGGGCTGGAGGTGGGACCAGTCACCAGTGATGGAGTCAGTCATGCTCGAGAAGGAAGCCTCCAGGGAAGCCCCAAAGGAAGGGCCCAGAGAGACTCTGCGGGGGGAGACTGCGAGAGGAGGAGGGGCCTGGGGAGGGTGTGGGAGCTTGGGACCCCCCTACCTGCCGCTGCGCCTCTTCCACCAGCCTTTTCCTGAGTCACAGCCTTTTATCAATATAAGGAAAAAACCTACGATCTAGCGAGTAAAGTGTTCCTGAATTCTGTGAGCTCCTCTGGCGAAGTAACTGGACCTGCAGAGAGGGTCATGGGGAGGTGGGCGGTGGCGGGGGGTCACTCTGCTCTGCAGCCGGTGGGTGGGTCAAGACCACATGTGCCCACCTGAGGCTGGGGGCGGGGAGAGCCTTGCAGGACTGCGCTTAACCTGAGGGAGACAGTGTCAGGACCGAGCTCCACTGAGGATCCCCAGCTGGTGTCTGAAGTGGTAATCTCTTGGGGTCGTCTCACTAAGTCCAGGGAGATGGAGTCAGGACTGGCTTGAGCTGACCCAGATGGTGTCTGAGAGCCGCTGGGAGGTCTGGGGATGCCCTCCACACACACTCGAATTGGCTGCAGAACCTCTGAGCATGGAAGTGTGAACGCTCAAAGTATGATGGAACGTGACTGTGCTAAGATTGGGCCATGACATGAATTCCTGAAAGTTCTGAACTCTACCATGTCCTGTGTAGCGACTACACAGATCTGTGGTGGGCAGTGTGGGCCTTTTTCCTTCTGGCGGGAAGTGACAGCTCAGCTCTGTGATCACTGAAACTCTGTGAGTTTCGGTTTAGCAAGATGAGAGAGTTCTGATGCTGCTGATGTTTGCTTACATATTTCTCGTCTTGCCTTAAAAATGTGGATTTGATTTCATCACCACCCTGTGTAAAATCATGTAAGACGGTGGTCACCGCAATTTTAGGAAGACTAATATGTTTCAGGAGGACTCATAAGATGAATTTCTTTCTCTCCTCCAGGAAAGCGAGACTGTTTCTGTCCCACGGACACCGTGAGTCAGGTCTCCTCCTCCTCCGGCAGCTGGGACACTCTGGCGCTTCTCCAGTTTTAGAAGCAGGTCGAGTCTCCCCGTGGGTGTCTCCTGCACACCTTCCCACCGCACACTCTCTGTCCCTGTTCACTCACGAGTATTTTAACAGTATTATTTTTCTAAACTGCCTGGAACGGTTCTGTTAACATGGTGAGGATAAATGCATTTAAACATTATACAGAGTGGGGGCAGGTTCACTCTCCCCAAGGGACAGGTTGCCGGCAGATCCCTTCTGTGACGGCAGGCATTCAGTGGCATCTCCGCCCCCACCCCGAGCCCGTTGCTCCTGGGGCTTGTTAGGAAAAGGCCCATCTGTGGGTCCACACTTGCCCTGGGGGGAACGGCCTGATCCCCAGCTCCCTTCAGAGCTGGGCCTCGGAACGGGCAGGGTCCACGTCCCCTGGAGCTCTGTCCACTAGACGGGGCGCCGTGACCACTGCCTGGCTGCAGGGGAGGCTGGGAACTCCCCCCTTCTTCAGGCATCCATGAGCCCAGATAAAATCTGGGAGTTAGGAAAGGAGGAATAAAGGCAAACAAATGCAGATAACTCAGTCTGTGCTCCTTCCTGTGAGATAATAGAGACTGCACACTGGCCTCTGCCCCCTAGGTCCTGGCACACAGCCCCCAAGCCCCTGGGGGCTTCTGGTGGGTTGGCCACCAGAAAGACCCAGCCAGGACCAGGAGCTCCAACTCTCAGTTCTCCCACGACCCCATCCTCCAGAGAGACGAGACAGTCAGGGCTGGAGAGGCAGGTCACGCCCCCTTGGACAGGGTGGGTCCCCTCTACGGCGCAGCCTCACAACGGGCCCCAGGCAGGTGACAGAGCCCGAGAGCCAGGGCTTGTGGGGCCCGGGCATGGGGACAGGCGGGGACACAGGTGCTGTCCAGGACCTTTATTCACATGGGGTCACTTCCTGACCGAGGTCACACAGATTGGGCAAGGTGGGGGTCCCAGGTGGGGACAGGGGTGCAGGCCAGAGGCTTCCACTGCATTCGGGGTCGAGCCCACAGCCGGGGACGGTCCTGAGACCCTCCTCAGTACTCGAAGGTAACCGTCTTGACCCGCAGGTACTCGTTCAGGGCCGCCTCTCCTGCAAGAAACCCCGCGCCAGGGACAACGTCACGGTCCCAGCAGCTGCTCTGGTGGGCAGCGCTGGCATGCCCAGCGTTGTGGTCATCTCAGGACCCCCACCCCCGTGTCACCTCCCAGACCCCCATCTTCCCACGGCTCCAAGGGGCCCTGCTGCTCTCCCACATGTTCCTGCCCCTCCCCAAGCTGGGCACCAGAGCCAGCCGATCCCCCACAGGATCCAGCCCCCAGCTGCCGGCTTCCACAGTGGCAGGATGGGGGGTGGGAGCCACCCCAAGTCACAGAGAGGCCAGGAAAAGGGGGGTACTGGGCAGAGGTCTGCTTCCCCAGAAAGGCCCGGCCCAGTGCCACCCTCTCTGCCTTGGCACTCACATCATCCTCTCAGGTTCATCCGGTCCCCACGGGCTCCCTCTCTGAGGATGAAGCCTGAGCCCTGATCAGGGCTCCCAGGCCCCCTCAATCTACCCCTTGCTGCCCCCCGGCGCACTCGAGTGCTCAGCCTCTCTCTGCAGCTCCAATAGCAGCTCCTCCAGCCGCTCGGGTCTCAGCCCAGGAACATGTCCTCCGGGAAGTTCACCCAGCCCTCAGCTAAAGCCACTGTCCAGCCTCCTGTTCAGACCACTGTCTGGACAGCTTCCAGCAGGATCTGACTCCCTGCCTTGGTCACCGGCCTGTCAGCTCCCAGACAGAAGTAAATGGCCATCTTGTCAGCTCTACCCTGGCCCCTGGGCTGAGCGGCCTCTAAGGGGTGTTTGTTGAATGAATAAATGAAGGCAGGCATGGCTGGCTTACCCAGGTCTTTGCCAAACCCTGACTGCTTGAACCCTCCAAAGGGAGCGGCCACATCAGTCTTGTTGTACGTGTTGACGAACACGGTGCCAGCCTCCAGCTTGTCGCTGACATACAGGGCCTTGTTGATGTCTCTGGTGAAGACACCAGAGGCCAGGCCGAACTCTGTGGCATTGGCCCGAGTCAGCACTGCATCCACGTCGCTGCAGGGAAAACCAGGAGGGCCTCTGTGAGGAGGGCAAGGGGCCAGCCCTGGACATAGGGCACCAAGGGGCCTGCACCCCCACCCCAGGCGGAGCCCGACACAGCACAGGGCCAAGAACAGTCAGTCCTGCCAACCAAACTGCAGATTCATGTGCGAAATAAATGATGACTGCTGTGCGGGCCCCTCAAGACACAGCCGTTGGGACTCAGGGCGGAAGCCAGCACGCTGTGGAGCCTCCCAGAGAGACGCGAAGGACACCCCCAGCGGGCCTGAAGCCCTGCAGCCACCCCCCAAACCGGGGTCTCCTCTGGGGCCGAGAAGACTCTGCGGGGGTCCGACTACATCCATAGCCCCACCGGTCCGAGCTCGCATGAAGACCCCGGTGACCAGGATGGGCTCTGAAGAGGCCTGAGCAGGACCCCTACCCGTCAGCAAACCGAGAGATGATCATGACGGGCCCAAAGGACTCCTCCCGGGCTATGAACATGTGGTCCTGCACATCTGTGAAGACCGTCGGCTCGAAGAAGAAGCCTGGGGGGGAGATGAGGGATTCGAGACCTGCCAGCATCTCCCCTGCCCCCGCACGCAGGCCATGAGCCTTGCGGCCTTTCACGCCTCGACGATGGAGCTGCTCCGCCCACCATCAGGAGTGAGTGCTCTCAGCTGAACACACCTTCTCCCATCCCAACTACCGCCCCCACAGGCCCTAGCCACTCCACGGAGACGTTTCTGGCATCAGAAAGGCTTTCTCTAACTATTCCTCCTTTGGACACAGAATCATAGGCCCTGAGACCCGCTGGACTGAGATTGAATTTGGCTCAATTCAGGGAAAATCAAGAGACTTGAAATTTTCTCTCTACTGTTTAGAAGAACAACAACAAAATGATGAATTTAATAGTGTTGTTAGTTGCTTCGTTGCGTCTGATTCTTTGCAGCCCCATAGACTGTAGCTCACTAGGCTCCTCTGTCCATGGGATTCTCCAGGCAAGAATTCTGCAGTGGGTTGCCATGCCCTTCCTTGAGGGCATCTTCCTGATCCAGGGATTGAACCCATCTTTACCCTATGAGCCACCAGGGAAGCCCCTATTAATTTAATATTCCATGTTTATATATATGTATAAATTATAACAGCAATTATAATTTTTAAAACATGTGTCACGTATGGATATTTGTTGACTCATAGGGTGTGGGTGTGGCCTGTATTCACTTGTCTGCAAAGGAAATGTGCCCCCCAGCTCTTGGCGCTCCACAGGCCAGTCTCTGCACCCTGCTACCCCATCCTGCTCACACCCCTCTCTGCGCCCCCAAGGAGAGCTGCATGCTTGGGTCTGACCTCCAGCTGGGAGGAGGCTGTATGCAGGCCCTACACCTGGTCTGGCAGGTGTCCCAACAGCCAAGCTCCCCCACCCCTGAGGTCCTGGGGGCCGTGGAAGTCTGGGAGCCCTACTGCAGGGGCCTGGCCCCCAGACACTGCCCCAGAGGCCATGCCACCTGCTGTCCAGTCCAGAGGGCTCTGACCTGGCCGAGGAACCTGCTTCCCGCCGCACACCAGCGTGGCCCCCTCCTCCACGCCGCGCTGACAGTACTCCAGCAGCTTCCGCAGGTGGGCCAGGTGATTCTGCGGCCCGTGGTTGGTGTCCCGGTCCAGGGGATTGCCAATCTTCATCTTCCCCACCTCCTCCACCTGCAGACGCCCTCTTGGTCAGTGTTGCCCGGGCTCCTGACCGCAGTCACCGTCTGACCTGCCTCCCGCATACACATCTTTGGTGACCAACCACTGGGCCCTGAAGAAAGTCCACACACCAGATGCTGGCCTCTGGAACCATGTTCTGGTTCCAAACCTGCCTTCTGAGTTGAAGCCTCAAATGCACCCTCTGTTCAAGGGCATCTGAGCTTGGTGTGGGAGCTGAGTTGGTGCAGGTGTGCAGGGAGGGAGGCAGGTGTGCAGGGATGAGGGCAGGTGTGGGAGGGGCAGGTGTGCAGGGAGGGGGGCAGGTGTGCAGGGATGAGGGCAGGTGTGTGGAGGGCAGGTGTACAGGGAGGGGGGGAGGGCAGGTGTACAGGGAGGGGTGGGGCAGGTGTGCAGGAAGTGGGGCAGGTGTGGAGGGATGAGGGCAGGTGTGTGGAGGGCAGGTGTGCAGGGAGGGGGGAGGGCAGGTGTGCGGGGAGGGCAGGTGTGCAGGGAGGGGGGGAGGGCAGGTGTGCAGGGAGGGGTGGGGCAGGTGTGCAGGGAGGGAGGCAGGTGTGCAGGGAGGGGGGCAGGTGTGCAGGGAGGGGGAGGGCAGATGTGCAGGGGGTGGTGGGGTGGGGAGAGGCAGCATGTGGGTTGGAGCCACAGGGCTGCTGCTGCTTGCTGAAATACTAAAGTCCAGGGAAGAGTTGCCATGGCCGCCCCAAGGGGTCCAGGACCCAAGTGGCTGGCGCTGGACTCCACTGCCCAGCCCTCCCTGGCCCTCAACACCCTGCAGCTGGCGAGCAGGCAGTGCCAGGCCTGGCAACGGGACCTACCACTCTCCGCACAAACTGATCGTGGATGGAGTCCTCCACGAAGAGCCGGCCGGCGGCGATGCAGTTCTCGCCTTTGTTGAAGAAGACAGAGCTCATGCCCTGTGCGGAGGGGAGAACGGCACTGGGTTATGACCCCTGGGGCAGCCCCCCGCCCCCCGCAGTGCTCACCATCTGCACGGCCTTGCCCAGGTCACAGTCCGCGAAGATGAGGAGGGGCGACTTCCCACCCAGCTCCAGGGAGACCTTCTTCACATTGCTCAGGGCGCAGCTGAAAGGGACAGGGAGAGGTGGGCTGGGAAACGGAGTAGGGGACACTGGACATGGGACACAGGATGGAGGACATGGAACATGGGACATAGGACACGGGACATGGGATGGGGGACACGGGACATGGGACATGGGACACGGGATGGGGTAACATGGGACACAGGACATGGGATGGGGGACATGGGACATGGGATGGGGGACACGGGACATGGGACATGGGACACAGGATGGGGAAACACAGGACACAGAACATGGGATGGAGGAACATGGGACACAGAACACGGGATGGGGGACACGGGACATGGGACATGGGATGGGGGACATGGGACACAGGACATGAGATACGGGACACAGGATAGGGGACATGGGACATGGGACATGGGATGGGGGACATGGGACACAGGACACGGGATGGGGGACATGGGACATGGGACACGGGATGGGGGACATGGGACACAGGACATGGGACATGGGACACAGGACATGGGACACGGGATGGGGGACACGGGATGGGGGACATGGGACACAGGACATGGGATACAGGACACGGGATGGGGGACATGGGACATGGGATAGGGGACACGGGACATGGGACACAGGACACGGGACATGGGATGGGGAACATGGGACATGAGATGGAGGATACGGAAATGGGACATGGGGGCTGAGGGCAGCTCCAGTGCGGGATCACTCAGAAGAGCAGCGAGGGTCTGGGCTGGAGGGTTCCTGTGAGGCCAGGCCCCCACCTCCTCCCCTCCCCAACCCCAGCTCCCCCTCCACCATCCCAGCGCAGGCTTTGCTCTCGTGGCCCCCCACCCCCTCCACGCCCTCTCTCCCTTCAGGCTGACCCCAGAAGGAGGTCATGGAGCCCCACTGGCCTGCGGCCCCTGGCCCCTCTGCCCTCTTCACCACCTACCTTTTCATGATGTGCTTGCCAACCTCGGTGGACCCTGTGAACCCGATCTTCCGCACATCTGGGTGGTCCGACAGTCTCTGGCCGACCAGTGAGCCTGTTCAGGGGTGGGCGGGGGGAGGTCAGGGCGGCCACGGAGCCTGGCCACCCGTCTCCAGCCACTCAGGGCCAGACACTCCCGTCCTCCCCGGGGGCTCAGAACCTCCACTGGGAGGTCTTCCAGCCTCTCAAATTCAGCATATCTGAGACTCAACCCCTAAGCTTCCCTAGTCCCGCTCCCCCTCCTTGTTCTCCATTTCAGTCAACAGCCTCTTCTTGCAGTCAGCGGCTGCAGCCAACAGTCACGCTCCCCAACCCCGTCCAGGAGTCCCGCAGTCCTGGGGCTTCCCCAGGCAGGCCTCCCCACTGCCGCCTGCATGTCGGGACGTGTCACGTGGCAGGCCTTGTGCCCCGTCCCCGGCCATACCAGATCCCGGCAGGACGTTGACCACGCCCTTGGGGATGCCCGCCTTCAGGGTCAGCTCCGCAAACTTCAAGGCTGTGAGCGGGGTGACCTGAGGACGCAGGACAGGTGGTCAGGTCCTGAGGGGCTGGGCAAGTGGACGCTCCAGGGACAACTGCTTTGACCTGTCAGCAGCCCCCCAGCCTCAAGGGAGAAGTTAAGGGTCACCTCAGGGGCTGTGGCGATGCTTATGTGAGCAGATGTGTGTGCAATCAGTGGGGGAATTCATTGTGTGTTAAAATGCCTGAGAAGTGCGCGACAATGGTGAGCCGGTATCATTTCACTGGTTACTATTATGTTAATACCCTTGAGGCCCAACCGCCCCAAAGGAGCTGAGGGACTGAGACGCCCTGGCCAACTGCCCCAGCATCCAGCCTGCAGCTCCTAATTGATTTCTCTGAAGTCCAGACAAAGGATGACGGCTCATAGGGTGATCCCACCACAGGCCATGCTGCTCAGGCCACTCCAGCACAAGGACCTCCATCACGTGGCTTCTCTGAGAGGTACCCCATCACGTGGCTTTGCTGAGGGGGACCCCATCACGTGGCTTCTCTGAGAGAGACCCTATCACGTGGCTTCTCTGAGGGGGGACCTCCGTCACGTGGCTTCTCAGAGAGGGACCCTGTGACGTGGCTTCTCTGAGGGGGACCCCGTGTCATGTGGCTCCACTGAGAAGGACCTGCATCACGTGGCTCCTCTGAGAGGGACCCCCGTCATGTGGCTTCTCTGAGGGGGACCCTTGTCACGAGGTTTCTCTGAGGGGGACCCCAATCATGTGGCTCCTCTGAGAAGAAACCCATCACATAGATTCTCTGAGGGGGGACCCCCGTCATGTGGCTTCTCTGAGGGGGACCCCTGTCACGTGGCTTCTCTGAGAAGGGCCCCGTCACGTGGCTTCTCTGAGGGGGACCCCTGTCACGTGGCTTCTCTGAGAGGGACCCATGTCATGTGGCTTCTCTGAGAAGCCCAGGTGGTGGACACACAGGAGCTTCCCGTGGATGTTTGGGGTTTGAAGCTCCAGCTTTAACGGTAGATGCCCCAGGCTCAGAGCCCAAAGCCTGGGTCCCAGGGCACACAGGGGGGCTGAGCTGGTGTCCCCAGAAAAGACGCGGACGCTCACCAAGCGGCTGCACACACAGCCTGGCCAGCCTGACTCGGTCCCGAGACCCAAACACACCAGGTCTGCCCTGTGGGCCGGCCCACGCAGGCCGCTCTCACCTGCAGAGCCTTCTCCTATGCGGGGTGGGGGGTGTGTGGGGGTCGAAGGGGCCTGTGGCCCGCCTCCGCCTTGCCAGGTAGTGCCCACGCCCTCCCCGGGCAGCACCCGCACCCACCTGGGCAGGCTTGATCACCACTGTGTTGCCTGCGGCCAGGCAGGCGGCCGTCTTCCAGGACAGCATCATCAGGGGGTAGTTCCAGGGGATGATGATACCGCAGACCCTGTTGGGCAGGAAGGCCGGGCTTTGTCTGTCTGCTCCCCCAGGGTCCCCGCCCGGACCTCGCGGCCGCCTCCCTCTTCTCCAGGGCCAGGCCCTGCCCAGGGCCAGCGTGCAGCTGCCTGCCCAGGCCCGGACTGGGCAGTGTGCCCACTCTGCGGCAGCCCCTTTCCAGCAGGGGCGATGGCAGAGCATGCTGCAGTTTCTGCTGGGACACCTTCTAGGGACACAGCCTGGAAGGGGCTGCACCAGGAGGAGGGTGACAGCAGGCAGGCATGGGTGGGGACAGGCAGGGCCTGGGAGACGGTCTGGGACCACAGGGGTGGACAGGCAGCCATGAGAGAGGGTCAGAGGTCGTGTGTGGAGGCAGGAGGATGTGAGAGATGGTCAAGTGTCACTTGGGTTGGTGTGGATGAGGGTCCTCCTGGGTATTAGGCCAGGGCCCTCGTCATGGGAACGAGAAGGACGTGGTCCATCTGGGGGCCTGAGGAAGCCTGTGTGCTGTGCGCTAAGAGGTGGTGTCCAGCATCGGTGCCGCCCCTTGTCCCAGAGAAGCCTCTGGCTGGGCAGTGTCTCCATGGAGGGACCCCCACGTCCTAGGAGACATACTGATGACACCACATGGCCCTGTAGAACCTGGAGATGGCAGCCCCTCTCTGTGGGTCAGTGAGACGAGCTCATCCCCACTGAAGCCCCTTGAAGACCAGGTGACTGCTGTTTCCTCACTCTCATTGCTGCCTTCACCATCATCTTCATCACCATCATTTCCACTATTATCTTCATTACCATCTTCTTCACCATCACCTTCATCATCATCGTCTCCATCATCATCAGAGAATGTTTCCCCAAACAACGACAGCCTGGCTGAGCCCGGCAGTGGAAGGAAGGTGCTCAGAGACCAAGGGCAGACAGGTCAGTAAGGAGCCACTTGGCCAGCAGAGCAGGAGTGCCCTGCGGATTGGGGCCAGCCTGGGGCCCACAAACCTTCCTGAGAGTGGTGGGGTGTGCTGAGGAGTTAGGAAAGCTGGTACCCAACCCAGATACACCTGGCAGATCCAGAGGGACAGAGCTTGAGAGGGAGCAGGGAGAGAGCCCCAGGGAGGAGAACTGGGCTGCAGGCTCCAAAGCTGAAACCCTGCAGAGACTTGCTGTCACCAGGGCTGGGTCGTGCCTGCAGCCCTGTCTGAGGGGGTGACCTTATCTGGAAACAAGGTATCTGGCAGGCAGGGTTGGCAAAGGAATGAAAAGTGAAAGTAAAGTCGCTCAGTCGTGTCCAACTCTTTGGGACCCCATGGACTATAGTCTACGAGGTTCCTCCATCCATGGAATTTTCCAAGCAAGAGTACTGGAGTGGGTTGCCATTTCCTTCTCCAGGGGATCTTCCCGACCCAGGGATTGAAATCGGGTCTCTAGCATTGTAAGCAGACGATTTTACCATCTGAGCCACCAGGCAAAGGAATCGCTGTCTGATAAATATGTGCCCGGGGAGGGACATCCGGGCTCCCATGCGCATTCCTGGGAAGTGCCCAGCCCATGACGCACCCGATGGGCTCCCTCCGGGTCATGGTCAGGTTCCGGTTGGGTCTGGCCTGGTTGATGGGGATCGTGGAGCCCTGGACAAAGCAGCAGTGGTGTCACTGGGGGGACTCTGGCCACCCCCCACCCCGGGCAGCTGCTTGCACCCAGGCCCAGGGCGGGACGGGACTGTCTGTCCCAAGGCCCCAGCTGGTGTCAGACGGGATGGCTGAGATGCTCAGAACCCCACCTGGATCTTGTCGCACCAGCCAGCGAAGTAGCGGAAGGTCTGGATGGACATGCCCACGTGCGTCTTCAGGGCCAGCGTGTAGACTGCGCCCGCGTCCAGGGCCTCGATGGTGGCCAGCTCCTCCTGGTGCTGCTCCATGAGCTCTGCCAGCCTAGGGGGGGCAGGGGGCCAGGAAGGGGTGCTGGCCTAAGGCCACCACAGCCCACCTGCCCTCTCAGGGGTCTGCCCCCAACTCAGGCTCTGGCCTCAGTGTCCTCATCTGTGAGATGGGGCAGCATTCCCTTGGCTGGAGGGGCGTGAGGGGCTGCTGTGGGCTCCTGGGAGGTGGGACACCCCCCCATGTGAGGGCCTCACCTTTGGGGGCAGGGTTGGGGGGCAGGTGGAGACCACCCGTCCAGAGCCACTCTCAGCCTTGCTCACGGGATCGACCCGTCCTTCCGCCCCAACCACCAGCAGGCCCTAGCACCCCCATATGCTCCCAGCTTGCTGGCCCCTCCAGGAACCCCCGGAGAGGCAGCCCCCAGGTCCGGCCTGGCTGACCGGCCATGAGCGGGAGCACCCCAGGTCCTCCCTGGGCTTCTGGTGGCACCCAGGGCTTCACCGGGAGGGAGACGTGACATAGGAAACTCCTCCCCCAGGGCCACCTGGCTGTGAAGTCGCAAGTCCTTCCTCCCAGAAGCTTCCTTGAGCTTTGGGAATAGGGATGGCGGGCATGGGGCTCGCACCTGTACAGAAGGCGGCCCCGGTCCCGTGCGCTGATCTTGCCCCACAAGCCGTTCTCAAAGGCATCCTTCGCAGCAGCCACTGCCTTGTCCACGTCACTGACCTGGGCCAGGGACACCTGGCAGAGGACCTGCGGGGGGCGGGGCGAGCCCTGAAGCCCTCCAGGCCCCCCTGGGGGCCCTGTGGGGGAAGGCTGGGCTCACGGGAAGGGGGGGCGTGGCTGGGAGGGGCTGTGTTTCCATGTCCCCCAGGGCTTTCGCTGCCTCCTACCCCAAACAGGGCGACAGACCCAGACTGCAGCTGCAGGCCAGGGGGGCTCAGCGTCTTCAGACCAAGAGCAGAAGCAGACCCGCACACTGAGTGGGTCCTGGTTGGGAGGTCTTTTTCTTAATAAGCCAGCCCGAGCCCCTGGATTCTGTGCCCTGAGGGTGCCCACCTGCCCTGCAGCTCAGGCCTCCACCCGGACGGGGCGGAGGTGGGGGGCAGCTGAGGCCAGTGTCTCCAAGCCCATGGCCCAGGCGTTCACATGGCCTCCCGCCCGGGGTCCCCAACGGTGGCTTGGAGGTGCTGTCAGCCCCTGACAGGCTCGCCTGGGGGTCCTTGTCTGGGTCCACACAGCCCGCCTGTTACTCTCTGTAAACCCTCTCAGGACCCACGTTCTGCATCCCAGTCCTCCTCAGGTGTGCATATGTAGGAGTGTGTCTGTCTCAGAATGTGTGTGTGTGTGTGTGTGTGTGAATGTGACCGCGTCTGCTCTGATGCCCGATGGCCACAGCCAAGGAGTCTGAGAGCCTGGGATGCTGAGGGCCTCCAGATGGGGAGGGGTGGGGGGGGCGAGGGGCGACGAGGGGGAGGGGAGGGGGCCTCCCAACGTGGGGGGGCGGGGGGTGTCAGTGGACAGGAGAAGGCCCAGAGGGGTCACGGAGGGTGGCGGGGGCCGAGGGCCCTGGGCCTGCACTCACACTTCCGTCTGTCGGGTTGATGGTCTCATAGGTCTTGCCGCCCTCCGCGTCCACAAACGCACCCCCGATGAACAGCTGGTGGGGCATTCGGAGGGTCAGCTTGTTCACGGCTTTTTCCACCTGGGGGACAAGGACCGCAGGCTAGAGCTACAAGGGCATCCCTGACAGGCAGGGACACCCCCCCCTCCCCGAGACATGGGGACTACTCGCCTTGCCAATCCTTCACACACAAGCAGGGCCTGGGATCTCCTCACGGATCCCAAACACGGGATGTGACACAGCCCCAGTGCATCGCATGTGCACGGGGCTGCTGGGTGGCTTCTCCCCTAATGTCCACAACCCAAGGCCAGCCTGGCATCCACCCCTGTCACCTGTCCTTCCTTCATCAGCCTTGCTCCAAACTCCCAACCAGACAAACCATCGCAAAGCTCATTCCTATAGGAGCTGTAGCCTAACAAGATACCCCAGAGGTGGTTTTTGCACCGTTTCTTCACAAAATAGATTGGCGTTACTTCCTTACACTTTGCATACACGAGCTGAATGTACAGGGTCATTTGTTGTCCTTCTTGGAAGCGAAAGTGCGAAAGTCGCTCAGTCGTGTCCGACTCTTTGCGACCCCATAGTCCATGGGATTCTCCAGGCCAGAATACTGGAGTGGATAGCCTTTCCCTTCTCCAGGGGATCTTCCCAACCCAGGGATGGAACCCAGGTCTCCTGCATTGCAGGCAGATTCTATAGCAGCTGAGCCACAAGGGAAGCCCAAGAATACTAGAGTGGGTAGCCTTTCCCTTCTCCAGGGGATCTTCCCAACCCAGGGATGGAACCCAGGTCTCCTGCATTGCAGGCAGATTCTATACCAGCTGAGCCACTAGGGAAGCCCTTCTTGGGAGACCATTCCCAGTTCCTCTCTCCCGTTCTCCCTCTGTCTCTCCGTCTCCTGCGCCGACCAAAGGCCTTTAATGCAGTGACTGGTAGCCCAGGTGATGGAAGATCTAAGAAACGGCGAGTCAGGCCAGAGGCTGAGCCCAGTAGGAAGCCGCTGCCATTGGTGGATCAGGACGAAGCGAGGAGGTGGTGGAACCCGAATGAGGGGTGAGGGTCACCAGGGGGTGCAGGATAGGAGCTGAAAACCACCAGTGGAGAAGGGGGCGGGAGAGACACACTGTGGACATGTCTCCTTGACACTCTGTTTCCTGTCCTGAGTCTTAGACAACAGCGTCCGCTGTAGAGTCTGTCCCACTGCCTGGCATCTTCAGACTGCTCGGAGTTACCAAGGGGAGCTTAGTCACCAAAGGGCAGGCTCTTGGAGTCCTGGCCTTCCAGATGTCCAGGCTTCCCCAGGTGTCCCCGTGGACCCACAGATGTGGGCACCTCTGGGGTGTCCAGACTCACACAGCCCGCACACCCAGGCCCACCTGCTCGGCTCCCGGGACTCACGTAGTCGATGGCGCACTCAGTCTCCTTGTTGTCCCCTCGAAGCCTTCTCACTAACAGCTGGATGAAGTCCCCGAAGGTGGTTGCCATGTAGACATCTTCATTTTCCAGTTCCAGGCCGTCACACAGATCCTTGACTTCCTCCACCAGCCTGGAGGACAGAAGAGGGAGAATGGGAACCTGGAGGAGGCCCGGGGTCCTGCCCTCCTCTCAGCAGAGCTGGTGGCTCCGCTCAGCAGCCAGAGCAAGGGTATTGGTCTAGAATCAGTCTTGAAAGCCCAGTTTGTGGACTCAGAGGCTCTGGGTTCAAGTTCCAGCTCCATCAGTACTAACTTGTGATCAGTTGCTTCCGGAGGGCTTGCGATTGCTTTAAAACTGCTGTGCATGATTTGCTCTTCCTCCTGTGAGGTTGGGGTCTCAGCCCCCCGCCCTGCCCTGTGCCTGCCGAGACCAGTCGGGGCTGTGGTCCACACCTGCCTGCTTGCTGGCCTCCTGCTTGCAGAGCCGTGAGCTGCCAGTTGAACGTCCAGGCCCAGAGTGGCTGCTCCGGGGCCGTGACCCCATTGGGGATGGACGCGCCTGCCCACCAGCTGTCCCATGCCAGGTGGGCCCAGGCCTGCACACTTGCATCCTTTCTGAAGCTCTGACCCACACAGTGCCCGCTCCTCAGTTTGGGGGTGACTTCCGGCCCAGAGATCCCAGGGGCTCCACCCCCGACCCCCGCCTCACCTCACGACGTCCACGGATGCGGCCCCCGACTTGAAGAAGTCTGTGGACTCGTCCACCTCTGGCACGCTGGGGAGGATCCGCTTCCAGGCGCCCTGGAGGGCAGGGTGGTGAGAATGAGTTCCCGGGCCCAGAAGGCAGCCCCCGGTGCACTCCGGCTCTGGGTGGGCCTGGTCCCTCTGGGCTCTGCTGCACCGTGGGCTGGACGGTCCTGGGGTGACCACCTCCCTCCCAGTGCCTGGCCGCAGGCCTTCACACCACTGGGAGGTGGGACCCAGCAGAGGAAGGAGGGCCAGGGGACACCCGGAGGACAGAACCACGGCATGCCTGAGGCCAGGACACACAGACTCAGGGTGTTCATGCCCCGCCCCCAGCAGAACACACACCCAGTGCACGCATGCCCTCCCCCCCGACGGCAGCCCCGATGGCTCCTCACCCGCACGGCCTCCGCGGTGCCCAGCTCCTCCTCTGTCAGCTCCAGGGCACTGCTCTCCACCCTCCCAAAGAAGTTCGCGGCCGGGATCATCTTCCCGTCCTCCAGCTGTATGTTCTTCACCAGCAGCTGCGACGGGAGGGTCGTCAGCACCCCCGGGCTGCCCCACGGCGGGCACACGCTCACCCCCATTCTCCCCTAGGCAGGCCTGGACCCGGGCAGGGCGTGAGGAGACCAGACAGGCGGGGGGTGCCGGCAGCTGTTGGAGGGACCCGCTTGGGCTTACGCCCCGACCTCTACCCCAGCACGCTCTCAGGCTTGAAAGCCCATGATGGCTGTATTTGGAGAAGGAAATGGCAGCCCACTCCAGTCCTCTTGCCTGGAGAATCCCACGGACAGAGGAGCCTGGCAGGCTGCAGTCCAGGGGGTCACAGAGACTCGGACATGACTGAGCGACTCACAAGAACAATGGCTGTATTATTCTATAAAACCGACGCCTGCATGTTAGACGGAAGTCATCCCAGCACTGCCTTGAAGGCCAGAGGAGAAAACAGCTAGTCACCCAGCACCCAGCACCCAGCTTGTGGACACCGTGTGGAGAAGCACCCAGATTGTGGACACTGCGTGGAGACTGGCCCCGGCCATCAGAGGCTCCCTCTGGGGGGGGCAGCATGAGCGCTCATGGCAGAGGACGCGCCTGCCAGTGAGATGCTCTGTGAAGAGCCCCCCCCAAACTGGAGCTGGGCTCCCTGCTCACCACCCCCTCCTCGACTGCTGCCTCCACACGTGCTCTGGAGCCCCAGCCCAGCCAAGCCCAGCTGGACATTCCTGAAAGGCCCTCAGCCCAGGGCTACCACGGCTGCCTCTTGGCCTCGTGGTACCTCAGGGATATCAGAGAGGATGCGGCCCAACCCACATGGCCGGTGCCTTCCTGCTGCGGCTGTACCGGAATCTACACCTGGGCCCTGTCCTTCACCGCTGCTGGCAGCTAAGCTTGGTCATGGTCCTCCACCCGAGCTGCCTCCCTCCATGAGCCGCACGCACTCGCTCCCGCCCAGATCTGCTGAGGGAACTTGGCCTGAGACAGATGCCCTCGTTCAACTGCAGCACCACTCACGAAGGGTCACCTAGGCGCTGTAACCCGCAGGCGGCCTCAGGCCAGCAGGATGGGCACCCGGAGCGAGCGCTCACTGGTCCAAGCCAAGCTGCTCCCCGCCCTGGCCTGTTTGCACGGCCGCCACCAAGCGTTCAGCATCCGCAGAATACACTGAAGTTCCCCCAGTGCTCCAAGACCCCTGCCTGCCCTCTTGCTTCGCTGCCCCTGGTACCTTAAGGCCCAGGCCACCTGCCCACCACCTGGTGCGGTGAGTGTCACGGCCGAGTGGTGGGCTTGGAGCCAGAGGGCAGGGCCGGAGCCCAGCTCTGCCGCGGATCTGCGCGAGTCACAACAGAGAGGGGATATGAATTTCTTTGCCTCAGTTTTCTACTTGGTAAAATGGTGAAACGCTAACATGGATCTCATACAGCCGTGGGGAGAACTGAATTGTTTTAAACAGAGCTTGGCTCTCAAGCACACGAAAATATTTTGCTGCATAAATCCTGGGTGTTACCCTGAGCTGCAGTTGCTAAAGTGGGTTAGAGCAGCTTACATGCCCGGCGGGACTTTCGTTCAAAGAGAAGGAAACCATGCACGCTCTGTGCGCCTGGACTCTGCTGGGCTGAGACAAGGCCTGGTTACAGGGCTCCCTGGACAAGACCCCCAGACTCTGATGCCCCCCAGAGCCCCCAGCTCGGGCAGGGCACCTGGTCAGTAAGAACCCAGGGCAGGCCTTCCTGGGATGGAAATGTGGCCGACCCAGCAGGTGAGGGTCTTCCCTCCTGGATTCTGTGGTCTCCTTCCCTTGTTTTCTCCAGAACGGCCTGGGGTCTCCCTGCGGGACCTGAGCCCACAGTACAGACCAGCAGTCGCAGCAGCACCCTTACCATCCGGCCGTCATTCCCGAAGAGGATGAGGCCTGCTTTGGTGACCACCCCTGGCCGGTGGGCGCCCAGGATGGGCAGGTCTTCTCCCTCAGGCTCCAGGCCCGCAGTGTTCAGCGTCGAGTTGAAAAACGTCAACTTCTGTCGGGGACCGGAAACCGGAAGGTGGAGATGAGAGGGGGGCCCACCTCGGCCCACCAGGCGGGGCTGAGTGGGCGGGGGAAGACAGGGTGTGATGGCGCGGGGCCAGGATAGCCCACATGTCAACGCCTAGAGCACAGACAAGACCAGGGCAGGCAGGAGGCCCCAGAGGGGGCCCTTCACACCTCCAACCCCAGGGTCAGACACCTGCAGAAAGTGTGCTCAGCCAGCACCGAGTGAGGACCTGCCTGGGGACGCTGCCACACGGTGCAAAGGGGGCTAGTGGTGGCAAGGACAGAGACCCTGGACAGTCTGGGAAGCCCGCCCGCAAGCAGGAGTTCGGATGGTCAGGGGCTTCATGGAGGACAGGGCTGTCCTCGAAAGGGCCTGGCTGAAGCCCCCCCACCCCCAGTGTGAAGGCGAGTCAGGGTTGGACTGGGGTCTCTGAGGGTCGGGCAGTTCAGTTCAGTCGCTCAGTCGTGTCTGACTCTGCGACCCCATGGACTGCACCATGCCAGGCCTCCCTGTCCATCACCAACTCTGGGAGTTTACTCAGACTCATGTCCATTGAGTCAGTGATGCCATCCAACCATCTCATCCTCTGTTGTCCCCTTCTCCTCCTGCCCTCAATCTTTCCCAGCATCAGGGTCTTCTCCAATGAGTCAGCTCTTTGCATCAGGTGGCCAAAATACTGGAGTTTCAGCTTCAGCATCAGTCCTTCCATTGAATATTCAGGACTGATCTCCTTTAGGATGGGCTGGTTGGATCTCCTTGCAGTCCAAGGGACTCTCAAGAGCCTTCTCCAACACCACAGTTCAAAAGCATCAATTCTTTGGCGCTCAGCTTTCTTTATAGTCCAACTCTCACATCCATACATGACTACTGGAAAAACCATAGCCTTGACTAGATGGACCTTTGTTGGCAAAGTAACGTCTCTGCTTTTTAAAATGTTGTCTAAACAGAGACCGGCCTTGGAAAGCCCAGAGCAGACAAGACAGCTCAGTCACAGCAGAGCTTAATTTAGCTTTTCTTTTGCAAGACAAGCAAGACCAACTTGACCTCAGTCACGCTTTGCTTGTGTCTCTGGAAATCATAAGCAAAGTTTAAACTGTTCCTCAGAATTGAAATGAAGTGACCCTTAGCCAAATCCGTATCATTTAAGAAAACTCTTGTGACAGCCAGTCACTGCCTCCTCACCATGGAATACGCTGCACGTCAGCAGACCGTGCGTGGTCTGCGGGCTCCCGGCTCTGAACAGTCTTTCCTGTGAGTGCTCAGGACACAGGTACTAAATACCACGTTGGTGATTCACTGCTTTTACTTCTGCTATTTCGGAGCTTTTGACCACCTGGGGGTGAGAGTCTGACCCCAGAGCTGCTGCCTGGCCTGGAGGCCTCGTGTGTGCGGAGCCCTCCCCTTCCAGGACCCAGGGGGCTGGGGCTGGGGTCTGCCAGTGGCTGGTGACCACATATCTCACACGTTCCGACAGTTTAGCAGCAGGGGGCACAGGAGCACACCCGTCCCGGCCGCAGGGGACACACCTGACCGCAGGCCTCCGTCCAAGCGCCCGGCACCTTGTCGTTCCCGCGGATCCAGTTATGAATGGCCTCTGCCGGCTGGTCCCAGTTGATCTGCGGGGCAGGACGTGTGTGCTTAGCGGTCCCTCCCTGCGCCCTGACCACCTGGGCCCCGTCCCCGCCTCCCCTCCTCCCCGTAGACCTTCCTGACTTTGGGTGGAGCCTGGGGACGGGCCAAGGAGCCCAGCTTCCTCTGAATCCCAGAGCTGGGCTGGCCTCCCCCTGGGGCCCCAGCTCTGGGTGTGCCTGGGCCCTCAGTCTCTCACGGGATGTGAAAAGGAGGATGGTTTGTGGGGAGATGACACTCTGTGGTCACGAGGACCAGGGCCCGACACACAGGGCCCCCTCACAGGGCTCACTCAGGTCCCTGGAGAGCACCCCCTGAGCACCGATCAGAGACCCAGCCCTGCACCCCCTGGGCTCCCCGACCGGGGCAGCCCGCAGGAGCCCGATGCCCTCCCGGGACTCATCTGGGAGACGACCGCCCTCCCACCAGCCCGTCTCCCAAAGAGGAACCAGGGCGAGTCCAGACGCCCGGTCCCTTGGTGCTCACCCTGGCTGTCTCCTTCCTCTGAATCCCCTCGTAGGTGGCCCCCTCCTCGGGCTGAGGGATTCTGGGGGCTTTGCCCTCAGCGATCAACTTCACAGCCTGAACCTGGGAGGTAGGGGCAGGGGGTGTCTGAGGCATCAGGACCCTCCCCTCCACCCCAGGCTCACGGTGAGTCAGAATCCAGTTGCTCCCTGCATTGACCCGCCCAGCACCATGACCAGCTCGGGACAGGCACCACGGGATCTGTTTTGGGAGCAGGTGAATCTGTGGCTGAAAGCGGGACCCAGGGCTGAGGGATGGCCCCTGCTGTGCTGTGGAGACACCCCGTCTGCCTCCTGTCCCGCCAGCCTCCCTTGCTGGACATGCTGCCCCTTAGGGCTGCACAACAGCTCTGACATCAACCCCTTGGGTCTGCCCTCCGCCTCCAGCTCCTCAGAGTCTCCTCGGACTTTCCATTCATGAACTCTTGGGGAAAGAGTGTTTCTTGTTCCCTGGAATCAGGAGGTATGGATCTTGAGCCACCAGGGACAACTTCTCCTCCTGACCAAGGGCGCCCAACCTGAGGAGGAAGCTAATCAAACGGGAAAGCAGAATCAGGGTGAAAAAGCACAACCGCATGACAGGCCCGAGCCTCTGGACTCAGTCAGGCTTGAAGATGTCCCTGTCTGGTGTCTCCTCTCGGAAAGGAGCCCAAAATGTGCCTTTTTGGCCAAAGTTTGTTGAGTTGTTCTGACAGCTGTAAGAGAGTCCTGTCTAATAGAATAATGTTGTTGTTCAGTCACTCAGTCATGTCCAACTCTTTGTGACCCCACAGACGGCAGCACACCAGGCCTCCCTGTCCATCACCAACTCCCAGAGTTTCCTCCAATTCATGTCCATTGAGTCGGTGATGCCATCCAACCATCTCATCCTCTGTCGTCCCCTTCTCCTTTTGCCCTCAATCTTTCCCAGCATCAGGGTCTTTTCCAATGCGTCGGCTCTTTGCATCAGGTGGCCAGAGGATTGGAGCTTTGGTTTCAGCATCAGTTCTTCCAGTGAATATTCAGGACTGATATCCTTTAGGATGGACTGGTTGGATTTCCTTGCTGTCCAGGGGACTCTCAAGAGTCTTCTCCAGCACAGTTCAAGAGCATCAATTACATGTTCTAACCCTGCCTCTGTGAAACCCCGAAATGAGAGTCCCTCCCACTTGCAGAATCCTAGCCAGCTCAGGGCAGTAGCTGGCGCTGGGGAGGCCTGGGGTAAGTGTGTGCGGCCCTGCCCTTACCATGCCTTTGACGCCTTCGGGGAAGAGAAAGCGGTTGTACAGGGAGCTGACGGTGTCATCCTGGAGGACCTCACACTCCTTCTGGAGCAGAAGGTCCCCAGTGTCCAGACCGTCGTCTGCCCAGAAGATGGTAAACCCCCCTTTCTTGTCCCCATGGATGAGGGTCCTAGGGACGAAAGAGTGACACCTGAGTCCAGAAGGAGGGACCACGAAAAAGGGGGCCTGGGGGGCCTCCCTGCCTCCCCAGGGGAGGATGAAAGAGGGAAAACAGTGTTTACTGATGCAACCGCGTGCCAGGTATCGTGCAGAAGAAGCCCTATTGCCCATGTAACTTTATCCTTCCTGCCGTGTAATAGCCTCACACGCCCCTTCTACAGATGGGGAGACAGGCCCAGCGAAGCGAGTAGATGTGCATGGAAGTCAGGGGGCTGAGTCCCAACTGGTCCAGCTACAAGCCCACCCTCTCTTCTGGCTCAGATGCTTGCCTCCCTGATGGCGCCTCCGACGGCTCCACCCTGCAGACTCTCACCCTCTCATCTAGAGCTGTCTGCTCCGGGTGTCTCTAATCCGCCTCTCTCTGTCTCCAGGTGGGAGGGGGGTGGATAGTGTCTGGCAGCGCTGACCCCTCCAGGGGCCCTAGAGAGCAGCTGCAGACCCCGGGGCGGCCGGCCTGTCTCACCAGTTGATGGCGGAGGCGCCTCGGTGGCGCGGCAGCAGGCTCGGATGGTAGATGATGGAGCCGTGCCGGGGTGCGCTGATGACTTCCATGGGGATGAACTGGCTGCAGAAGGGCAGCACGTTCAGCTCAGCTCCCAGGGCCTGGTACTGCACCACCACGTCGGGCAGGGCCCGCCCCTTGGCCCGCCAGCGGGGGAACTTGAACACTGGCACGCTGTCCTGCTCTGCCTTCAAGCCTGCGGGACAGAGGGTGAGAGTCTGCCCCCAGCCTCCGAGCCCTGCCTGCCTGCCTGCCTGTCGAAGAGGGGCTCCTTCACCCCTCTACAGGCCTGTCCCTCCCAGCACCCCTGCCTCCCAGCTGGGCTCCACTGGGCAGCACAGATCGGACGGCCCCAGCCAGGGCCAGCCTCAGGGACGCCTTTGCCTGGACTGACCCTGCCAACTGCCAGGACCTCTGAGTGCTTCTGTCTCCCAGACTCCCATGTGGCCCCTGACCTCTTCACCTACAGGCCCCATGAGTGGGTCTCCCTGCCCCCCAGCTCTGATGTGCAGTCCCTGCGTCTCCAGGTTTGAGAATGCAGCCCCCACCGCGTCTGCCCCACCGGCCCCCTGCCCCCTGCGGTCATGATGCCCTGGGCTCTGTCCTTGGCCTGCTCTGTCAGTGCCCCCCGACAGGTCTGGGGACAGGTATGACAAGTGTGACAGTTCCATCACACACGGCTGCCGTGTGGCCTCGGCCCCTGCCCTGTGTGCAGGGAGGCGGGTCAGCGTGAGTGGACTAGACCATGACCCTCTGAGGCCAGGTCGAGGAGCAGCCCCAGGCAGGGGTCACTGTCACAGGCTGCACTGGGGCAGGTGCAGAGCGGTGGTGCCCTGGCCTGCAGCGCTCCATCGTGGGAGCCCCCCTCTTCCTACAGAGCTGGGCCCCGCATTCTGAAACATTCAGGCCCGAGGAGGACCCGGGGCTGGCCTGAAGGCCTGGCCTTCGAGCTGAGGCCCCAGCTCAGCAGTGATTCTCACACCATGTTCCTCCTGGAGAAGGGGTGCATCCCCAGGAGCTTTTCAGGGATGCAGACTCCCAGGTCCCATCCCATCCAGGGGGCAGAAACTCTGGGGCTGGGGGTGGGGGGCGGGGGCCTCAGAAGTCTGCTCAACAGGTGCCCCCGCCAGAGACGGGGCGTAGGGCACACTCACGTCCAAGAACCTGACTGCAGTGATTCCTGCCTGCCTGGCAGCCCTTTTGGAGCCTGGGTGAGGGGAGAGGGGAGCCCGGGGTGTTCGGACTGTGGGGTCCAGGGTGCAGGCCGGCCTTCTCCACCACCCTTCCCTGCGATCCGTTTTGTTCCAGAAAAGCCTGGCGGTCAGTGGGCCCTGAGCAGGACCCAGGGTGGACAATGTGTGGTCACTTCAGGCCAGGGAAGCCCACACAAGACCCACAGGCCCTGCTGCCACCACCGCCCACCGGGGGCCCACTCACCAAGGGGGTCCGCCTTCCCGTCCTTATCGGGCACAGTGAACACGCCCACCACCTCGTGGCCCTCCTCCCGCAGGCGGCAATAGACCTCCTGGCCAAACAGGCTCTGTCCGATCACTGCGATCTTCATGGCAGCGGGCCGGGCGGGAGGACCTGGGCAAGGGACACAGCATCCCACGGGGCTTGCTGGCCCAAGGGGGCAGCCCGCCTGTTCCACCTCACCCCCTGGGCCCAGCTCTGGGCACCCTGAGTGGCCAGCTACGGCTGGGAGGGGTCCACCTGGGGGACGGAAGGGGAGGCCACAGGGCTGAGTGGCGTGTGATCACAGACCCTGGACCCACACCCCCGACCCCCAGAGCCCTCAGCCCAGCACCAGCGCTGTGTACAGTGTCCTCCCCAGTCATCCAAGCGCATCTCTGCAACTAACCAAGTCACATCAGCTCTGTCTCATTTGCTGACGACAAAGCTGCTCCTCAAAGGCTTCCAGCCACAGGCTGGGGCTGGGGGTTTGGGGCCTGTCCACTCCATGGTGCCTTTGGATGAACCCAAGTTCTTAAACTGAACATAGTACCCTGCACCAAAGTCTCCCTTTATGCTGAATGGGCTTTGTATTCTGTTTAAGAAATCTTTGCCTCCTCCAAGTGCCTGCTCACCTTCTCTTCACCTTCTGGTTGTTTGACGGAGGAGCAAAGGCAGTCTCCTCTACAAATGTTGCTGGAACTGCTAGACACCCACACGCAAAAGATGAGCCAAGACGCACATCAACAGTCTTCACAAAAAGTAACTGAAAATCCACCACAGATGTGAATGTAAAATGCAGACTTATGAAACTTCTAGGGGCAACAGAGGAGAACACCCAGTATGTGGTGCTTTTCAGATTCAATACCAAAGGCACGATTTAAAAAGAGAAAAATAAGCTGGACATCATCAAGATTAAAAACTCTGCATGAGACGCTGTCAAATGAGTGAGAACAGTGTGTATGTGGGAGGTATTTGTGTGTAGTGTGTGTGCAGTGTATGTGTGTGTATGGTGTATGTGGGGTGTGTGTGGTGCATGTATTTGCATTCATGTGTTTGGCAGAGTAAAGCCTAGAAGGACTCGCACAGAAATATTAAGAGTCACCAGGCAGGGTTTGGGGGTTTGGAAGTCTTTTGATAGCCATAATTATCTTTTTCTTACCAGAATGTTATTTTTTTAAATATTGGGTGTATATTACTTGTGGAAAATTAAGAGGACAAAGAAGGTTCCTCTGGATGCAGGGAGGCAGGGTCGGGAAAGCCACTGTGGAGCTGATGGGCAGGACCCCTGGGTGGGGACAGCCCACCTTGAGCTTTGGCGCAGGGAAGGTCAGATCGGGAGTGGCGAGTGGAGGAGGGAGGAGACCCAGAGCCCCTGGGGGCTTCCTCCCCAGTTGGCACCCTCGGTTCCCTCCTCCCGCAGGGCTCAGGGATGCTGTGGGGCTGAGTCTGCAGCAGGGGGACCCTCGGGCTCCCCAGGCCCCCTGGCCAGTGGCCAGACCCTGCTCAGGGCCCCTGTTTTGAGCTGTGGTCGGAAGGCGTTTGAGCTGGGCAGTCAGCCACAGGCGTGGGTCCCCAGCTGCCCCTTGCTGGCCCAGTGCCACCTCCGCGCCTGCAGTTATTCCAGCTGGGCACCTGGTGGTCCACAAACTCGTGACCCCTCAGCCTGCGGGGTCACGCTCCTTCTGTGGCCCTTCCCACCATCCTGGGCCAGGGGATGGGCCACCGTGTAGCTGCCCTGGGTTCAAGACTTCCTTGTCTCCTAAAGGGACAGGGGCGTCTCCCAGCGCCATTGGGAAGGTTCATGGAGGGGAGATTCGCAGAGGATCCGCGGCCAGCATCGGGCACAGGCCCCTGATTTTCAGAATTAGCCTCAGCCGCTGAGGGCTATTATTAGATCCCCTCTCAATTTTAGCCTAAGAAATTAAGATTCAGGGCTTAAGAAAGTTGCCCAATTTCTGGAAAATTGGGGGTGCAGGAGAACTGGGGTACCTGGCAGGAGTGCCTGCCTCCCCCAGGCAGGTGGCAGGTGAGGGGTCTTCACAGACCCCGGGAGGGTGCAGGCTGTTAACAGCTTGAGTAATGCAACCCCCAGACCAAGAAAGGGGCTCCCCCCACCCCCCGGCTGGAGTCTGAGGTCCAGTCTCCTCCCAGAGGGAAGGACCGCTGCAGGTGGGCTGGAGCTGTCCAATCACGAGAGGTCCTCGCGCCCGGCCCCCCAGCTCTGGCCAATCAGGAGGGACCATCCCCAGTCCCGAGAATGGGGTGAGGGACTTAGGAGGCAGCAGGACCCTCTGGTCACCTCCCCCCTCCAGCCTCTGCTTTCCCTTCTGGAAGAGGGACTGATGACGCCCACCGCCTGCGGTGCGGCTTCGGGAAGTGCCTTCTCCCCTCCCTCATTCCTCCCGCGCGATCCCCCGGCCGGCCGCCCGGCTCCTCATCGCGGTCCTGCGGCCAGAGGACCCCCAGCCAGGCCGGGATCCTCCGCCGCACCCATCGGAATCCCCCCCTCGCGTCCCCGCTGCTGCGCGGAGCCTGGAGCCCCAGAGCGCGAGCCGGGGCAGCCTCCCTGCCTCCCTCCCCGGGACTCACCACGGAGGAGCGCAGGCCTGACTGTCCAGAGGGACCTCTGAGTCCAGGTCCGGGCAGGGGACGGCGCTGGCGCTGACCTGGCCTGGGCGGCGGGGAGGTGGGGCCGGTCCCTGCCAGTCCCGGAGCCCCGGCCAAGGCCAGAACTCCAGAGGGGAGGAGCGCAGGGCTGGCGGGAAGTCACGCCAGGGGTAGGGAGGACCCTTCCAGGAGTCAGGGTCTCTGAAAAGGGCCCGGGGCGGTGGTTCTCCACAGGGCTGACTTGATCCGAGGACAGTGGCCCCCAGAGGCAGTAACTTCACTCACTGGCCCTGGAACTTCCCAGGGTGCTGTCATGTCTTTCTGGGGAGACCCACCGTACCTCTGGTGACCCCTACTTCAAGGTCACATCTTAAGGGAAGCTTTCCCCAACCACACAGCCACTAAGACAGACCCCCTCACCACATGACCACGGAGAGCTTCAGGGTGCTTCTGCACCCTCTCAGCCAGAGGCTTATCACAGGCTCAGAGATGATCTGACTGACCGTCTCCCCCGCCGCACAGTCTGAGGAATCCCCAGCACCCAGCCTGGTGTTTCCTGTTCTTGTTCAGTGGCTAAGTCCTGTCTGGCTCTTGGCGACCCCACGGACTGCAGTCCACCAGGCTCCTCTGTCCGTGGGATTTTAAGGGCAAGAATTCTGAGTCTCCTGCATTGGCAAGCAGATTCTTTACCACTGAGCCACCTGGGAAGACCATTGTGTTTAATAGGTGCTCAATAAAATTTGTGGAATACATGGCTGAACGTGAGGACCCTCAGGGAAGGTCTCCTGCAGCCCCAGCCCCCCTCCCCTCCCACATTCATAGCACAGTTGTTCAGTTGCTTAGTCTTGTCTGCCTCTTTGCGACCGCATAAACTGCAGCACACCAGGCTCCTTTGTCCTCCACTATCTCCTGGAGTTTGTTCAAATTCATGTCCATTGAGTCGGTGATACCATCCAACCATCTCTTCCTCTGTCGCCCCCTTCTCCTCCCACCTTCAATCTTTCCCAGCACCAGGGTCTTTGCCAATGAGTCAGCTCTTGGCATCAGGTGACCAAAGTATTGGAGCTTCAGCTTCAGCATCAGTCCTTCCAGTGAATATTCAGGGTTGATTTCCTTTAGGATGGACTGGTTTGATCTCCTTGCAGTCCAGGGGACTCTCAAGAGTTTTCTCCAACACCACAGTGTGAAAGCATCAATTCTTTGACGCCCAGCCTTCTTGGGCTTCCCGGGTGGCTCAGACAGTAAAGAATCCATTTGCAATGCAGGAGACCTGGGTTCAGTCCCTGTGCTGGGAAGATCCCCTGGAGAAGAGAACTGCTACCCACTCCAGTATTCTGGCCTGGAGGATCCCATGGAAAGAGGAGCCTGGTGGGCTACAGTCCATGGGGTTGCAAAGAGTCAGACACACTAAGCAGCATTCAGTTTCAGCCTTCTTTATGATCCAACTCTCACATCCATACATGACTACTGGAAAAACCATAGCTTTGACTAGATGGACCTTTGTTGGCAAAGTAACGTCTCTGCTTCTATAACGCTGTCTGTTTGTCACTGCTTCCAAGGAGCAAGCGACTTTTAATTTCATGGCTGCAATCACCATCTGCAGTGATTTTGGAGCTCAAGAAAATAAAATCTATCATCACTTCCACTTTTTTCCCATCTGTTTGCCATGAAGTGATGGGACAAGATGCCGTGATCTTAGCTTTTTTTTTAACGTTAGCACAGATCACACCATAATGCACTTTTCCACAGGCTTGTCTCTTTTCACAACAGTAAGACCCCTGAGGTGGAGACAGGGTCTCAGTCAGCTATGTACCCCAAAACCCTGAGCAGGGCCTGCATCCACGAGAGGTGAGTGTAGATGGACGATGCTCAGCCCGCAGTGGCTGGGGGTCGGGGGGTCGGGAGTGCGGATAGTATAGTGAGGGCTTGCTCAGCTCTTGTTGCGGGTGAGGGGCAGTCTAGGGGCAGCTTAGAGGGAGAGTCTGGCTCAAGTCGGGTGGACGGGTGACCCGATGGAGGCTCTTTCTGTTGTGTAAGGATGATTCAGCGATCTTCTAGGAAGTCGGCAGCCAGTGCTGTGTGTGTATTGGGAGGAAACATTAACTCGGCAGGTGTGTGCCCTCGGACCGCGGCCCGTGACCCAAGTTTCCCTTCCAGCTCCGGGCTGGCGCGTCCTCCGGCCAAGTCCTAAGGTCTCCTGTTCAGGGGCACAGTGTGGCTCACCACTGCCTTCCCCCCTCCTCCCCCTGCTTCTACCCACCTTGTGAGTTACAGGGGCACCTGATGCCAGCCCTCAGTGGGAACTGAGAATTCAGGATGGCATCCTGCAATATTTCCTTGGGATGGGCAATGTATGATTTTACATGTTGCCTTATTCAAGCTGGGGACACGATGCCACAGGCTGGCTGGCTTATAACAACATCCACTCATTGCCAGAGGCCTGGAGGCTGGAGGTCTGTGGTCAGGGTGCCAGCCCGGTCCAGTGAGGGCCCTTTTCTGTGTCCTCACATGGCAGAGGCAGCGTGGGGGCTCTGGTGTCCTTTTATGAGGGCGCCGATCCCACTCTGAGGGCTCCATCCTATGACCTGGTCATCTCCTGAAGGCCCGCCCACTTATACCATCACTTTTGGGGCTAGGAGTCAACATATGAACTGGGAGAGGGGGGCACAGCCCTTCAACCATAGCAGAGAGGTGACGTCGGAGGGAGCCTTCATTCAGCTCCAGGCTTGAACCAGGATCCACCCAGCGACCTGGAAATGCAATCAGGTGTTTCTGGAGAGTGGGTCGCAGAGTGCACAGCCATTCTCCTGTGAAAGCCTTGTGTGAGGCCTCTTGAGCCCTCTGGAGAGTCAGATCGCAGGTGTGGAGCAGGGCCCGGCCAGCAGGTGTATCCCCCACCCCGGGGCTCAAGCGAACCCCGGGGTTCACCCGGGGGCTCACAGGGAACAAGTGAGACCTGGGGGTGGGGCACAGTGTCCCTCCTGGAGGTGCTGTCAGTCCAGTGATGGGGACAGAAACCGAGAACTGGGGGCTGCCGTGATGAGGGGGGAGAAGGTCAGGAGAGGGGCCTGGGGCTCTTGGTGCCTTCAGGCGGGACAAGGCCTGGCAGGAATGGGGGGAGTTCAGTCAGGGAAAGTGCAGAAAAGCTCCCAATAGAGAAGGTAAGAGGGCAGGTGGGGTGTGTGGGCGGGGCGTGGGGCGGGGTGTAGGGTGTGTGGGCGGGGCGTGTGTGTATGTGGAATGAATGGGGGCCTGTTAGGGGGTGGGGTGGGCTGTGTGGGCGGGGCGTGGGGCGGGGCGTGGGTTGTGGGGTGGGCAGGGCAAGTGTGGGCTGGGCACAGAGGTGAGGTGGTCTCTATGAAGCTTGAGGAGGCCTGACTCGCCGGCGGTGCCTGGGTGATCCCTGAGAAGCTGCACACAAGGGGAGCTGTGTTTCCCCCTGAGGTCCAGTGGTGGCTGGAAGAGCCATTTCATAGGCATTTGGGCAATTGACATTGGGTGGCTAACTTTTCATTTTGCAAAGAACGAACATCTGAAAAAGAATCAATTTCCCGGAATACTATTCGGGTTTCAAAAGGAAGGGAGCCACGACATGCCACGACGTGGAGGAACCTTGAAGACACTATGCTCAGTGCAACAAGTCGGTTATGGAAGGACAAGCAAGGCGTGATTTCACTTACATGAGGCCCCAGGAGCACACAGATTCATAGTGACAGAAGGTTGGACGGTGGGGGCCAGGGCGGGGGGAGCCGATCGGGAGCTGTTGTTTAATGGGGACAAAGTGACTGTTTTACAAAGTGAAACGTTAATTGGGTTGGATGATGGTCGTGACTGCACAACAATGTGAATGCGCTTAATGCCACTGACCTGGACGCTTACAAGTGGTTAAGATGGTACATTTTGTGTTATTTGACCAGGATTAATTTTTTTCAAAGGGCTTCCCTGGTGGCTCAGACAGCACAGAATCTGCCTGTAATGCAGGAGACCCAGATTCCACCCCTGGGTCTGGAAGATCCCCTGGAAAAGAGAATGGCTGCCCACTCCAGTATCCTTGCCTGGACAATCTGGCCACTCTCCTCACATCCTCCATCTCCCTCCAGCACTCTGCGGGTTGGGTGACCATAAGTGAGGGCCAAGAGGCCAGTGGACGTGGTCTTTCCGGGTCTGACTCCAGAGCAGCAAGGGAAGGAGGCGGGTGGGGAGCCCAGCAGGTGAGCTGTTCCTGGCCAGTCAGGAGAGAGCCCAGCGGGCGCAGTGGAGAAAGCCGAATGGGCAGCCACAGGTACGAGGGCTCCAGGGGAACTGAGAGTGCAGACGGGAAACGGTGAGGCCCCAGAGGGAGCAGCAGACAGGGAGACACCATCTGCAGGCCAGGTGGTCCAGGGGAGGGCCAGGTCACCGCGGACAGGGCCGGTGCTCAAGGCTCCTCCTGTCCCAACCGTTGGTGTCAGCCACACGTGAGTTCGCTCTCAGTTGCTTAATCGCATCCGACTCTTTGTGACCCCATAGACTGTAGGCTGTGCTGGTCAGTCAGACAGTGGCTGCCTGGGGTGGGGGGCCACTGGCTGGAAGGGCACTGGGGGGCTTTCCTAGAATGATAGAAACATCCTAAGCTCTCTGGAGTGGCAGCTACACAGGTTGTGCAGTTGTCAAACCTCATCAAACTGGCCACAGAAGATCTGTATAGAAGTCACACAAAGGCTACAGGTTTATCACAAAAGTAATATGTGCTCAGCACAAACTGTGAAACAATCTGAAGATGGGTAAAGGAAGAATTAAAAATCCTCCCCACCACAGCCCCTCTGGCCCTCCTTGACCCTGACCCTAACCATCCCAGACCTTGAGCCACAGGAGTCCCCAGGACTGGTCCCTCTTCCCAAAGTCCATGGTGGACCTCAGAGCTGCCCTCCCCTCCCCTTCCAGCAGGACACCTGCTCACAGTGCCCCACTAGATCTCCTGTGCTGTAGGACATGCCCCTGAGGTGCAGCTTTTGTTTTTGCAAAACACAGTGGATACACCCAGGGCCAGAGGTGTTTCTGCATCTCAAGAGACTCTCCACCCCCACCTCCCTCCCACCTCAGGGTGCTGAGGCCTGGACCTCTCACAGACACTGCAGGAGGGGCCAGAGCCTATGACCCCACTCCTGCCACGTCTGGCCGAGAAGCTCACCTGACTTGGGTGCAGAGACCTCCCCGCCCCGCCCCCTAAAACATGCACACGTGCACACAGCCCCCTCCATACCGGGCTCCTGGGATGCTGAAAGGGCCCTACAGTTACATGGGGGCAAGAGGGGGGCACTCTTACTCGGCTGTAAGGTCTGTGGACCGCATGCCAGTCGTGGCCGGTGGACGGCCCTCCCAGAGAACCAGGTGGACAGTGGGGCGTGGGCCTCGGGCACCTGTCAGGACGAACTGCAGAGCCGATCACGGGCCAGCAGGGGTCGCAGAGGAGCAGGCTTCGGAAGTGCACACGTTTATCCTTTGGATTCTGAACCTTGTAAACCTATAATCTCCTCCAAAACCTTAATTAAAGGGGGAGAGGGCGCACGGTGCACCGGGGCACCGCCGTGCGCCACACACCCCAAGCCAGCGCTCCTCCCCCAGCTCCGCGCCTGCGGGGCGCCCCCAGCCCCGAAAACCCAGCCTGGAGTCACACTTGGGGCTGAGACTCACGCGGGACTTAGCCGAGCTGCCCTGGGCTCATCTGAATGCAGGAGAGTCCTGCTGCCCTGGCCGGTCCTCCATGGCCGCCCTCCCAGAGGGGCCAAGGACAGCCTGCTTGTCCTGCTGCAAAAACAATGCAGCCGGAAACCTGGGGCGGCTGGGGGAGGGGCCCAGACGGCGCCCCCCACCCCCACCTGTCACAGCCCGCCCCCAGAGCCCAGGGCTCCTCCAAGGGCTGCCTGCTCTGGGCCTGAGGGACTGGGGGCTGCCCACTCCTCCGGCCACTGCGATGACCCCTCACACACATCGGAGCCCACACCGCCCCCCCCCGCCAGCCCCCTGCTCCCTGCTCCCCGCCATCCTGTCTGCCTGCACACCATGTGGCTGAGGTTCTGGGCCTGCAGCCAAAGTCATTTTGCCCCGATTTCAAAAGGGCTGTCTCCCAGGACGTGCGCCTTCCTGCCTGGAAGCTCTGGAGTCTAAGCCACAGGGGAAAGGCCTTTGTGGGTCCTGGAAAGATTCCATCCCCGGGGCCTTGGTGGCTGGGACGCTTGGGTCTGTGAGGCGCCGCCTCCTGCCTTGATGAGCTCTGCAGGCACACCGCTCCCTTCCTCCCTTTTGCACGTGCAACAGCATGGGTGGACCTCACAGGCATAGATAGTCTCTGGTGGTGCTAGTGGTAAAGAACCTGCCTGCCAATGCAGGAGACTCAAGAGTCGCCGGTTTGATTCCTGGGTCCAGAAGATCCCCTGGAGAAGGAAATGGCAACTCACGCCAGTATTCTTGCCTAGAGAATCCCGTGGACAGAGGAGCCTGGCAGGCTACAGTCCAGGGGGTTGCAAAGAGTCAGACACGACTGAGCATGCACACACAGGCATAGTCTTGAATTCTCACTCATATGAGAACAGCTGTGGAGTCCATTAAATAAAATACAAGACCAAACAGAACTGATCTACACAGCATGGATTGGAGTGGACATTTGGGTCAGTTCCCTTGGAGCAGGGACTTGGATGGGGGTTGTGTGTCTGGATCTGGGTGCCCTCACACCAATGTCCATCACATAACTGTCCACGTACGTGTCCACTTCATCACCCTGTCACAAGAGATTTGTGCATTCTGCCAACCACAGTCACCCCTGCCCTCTTTGTCCTTAGCAGAAGCCTGTGACCAGCTCCGGCCCATGAACAGAAACAATGGCCAGTCCCCCTGCTGGCCAAAAATGAGACATTGCTAATACTCGGCCTCCGGGTGCTTCAGCTTCCTCACCTGTGCTGTGAGCATGGTGGTACTACAAGGTCGGACGACTATCAAGAATATCAAATAAGGACTTCCCTGATGGCACAATGGGTAAGAATCTGCCTGCCAGTGCAGGGACCTTGGTTCGATGTCTGGTCTGGGAAGATCCCATGTGCCATGGGGCAGCTAAGCCTGTGTGCCACAACTACTGAGCCTGACCTCTAAAGCCCATGCTTCATGACAAGAGAGTAGCCTCCACTCGCCACAACTACAGAAAGCCCGTGCATAGCAACGAAGACCCAGCAAAACCAAGAAATAAAATATTTTTTAAAAAAGAATATCAAATAAGGTAATGTGTATGAAGTGTAGTACATTTTTTTAAAAAGCTCTAGAAAGACCTCAAAATGTGTCCCCAAACCTCCAAAATGGTCTTGAGGTCTCCAAATGGTGTAAGTTATCCTCCTCATTTTCTGGAAAAGTGAGTGTGGCGGCACAGCTCCAGAACTCGCATCCCTGTGTGGTAAGGCAGAGCCACGTCAGCAGGTACACTGCTGGGGGGCAGGGGCACCTGTTTCCAGCGTCAGACCTGCTAGGTCGAAGGGATCAGGAGGTAGCTGGAGATGAGCAACTCTGGAATTCGGCAAGCAAGCAAAACTCGTACATTTTAGGTGGATTTGCAGTGTGAACCAGGTAGATTTGTAGTGTGAACCAGGTGGATTTGTAGTGTGAACCAGGTGGATCTGGTGTGAACCAGGTGGATTTGTAGTGTGAACCAGTGGTGGAGGCGTGCAGGAGGAAGCATGCTGCTCACCAGAATGTAAAGACAATAAGAAAGCTAAAGATGCTGCCAGAAATAGCTCCTGTGCAAGACACAGCTCTAGGGGTGGGATTATCTGGAGAGATACGAAAGTTCATTTTCAAAGTTAGTGCTTGGTAACTAGTAGCTTTATTCCAAAACCCAACCCAATTTTTGCCACTGACTGCCGAGGCTCCTCTCTCCAGCTGAAGAGCCCGAGCATGTGATGAGCTGAGAGTGCAGAGGCCCTTGGCAGAGACCCTTGGGAGCAGCTCTCCTGGTTCTTCAAGGCCACCTTGTGTGCATACATGTCGGGGTGCACCCCCTGGGGTGCACATGGGAATCTCAGCAGGCGGGTGTGCTCACCCAGGTGTGCACCTGAGGAGTGTGAACAGCTGACACGAGCTCAGGTCAGGGTTTGCTTCCCCAAGAGTGTGCCACAGACCTACGAAAGGACTTGTAGATTCTTTGCAGATATGGTATTGAAGATCTGTGCTGTCAATCAACATTGCCCACAAAATTTCAGATAATGCAAAAAGACAAAGAAAAGAGGCAAAACCTTGGGCAAGGAAGGAGATGGAAGTGTCCTTCTATCCATTGTCCATTTCAAAACAATAAGAGCGTGCAGATGGATTTCATAGTTATACTTTTTAAATTTGATGTTTCATCTATGACTGTAACATGCGTGTGCACATGGGTGTGTGTCTGTGCACACTTGTGAAAATGGGCAGCCTCCTTTCTCCTCTCCCAGATGGAGGCCAAGGACAGTAACAGCCCTTGGCTGACCATCTAATCCGCTGCTTTCTGGACTGCTCATTTCTTAGGCTTCCACTGCGTTGCCAAGGGAGCTGCCTGCAGAGGAAGGGGTCTGTGGGCACTTTCTCAGCTGCGAAGCCTGAAAGAGAAGCAGGAAAAGACCAGACTTGAGATAATAGTGAGATTTACTGGGTCCCTGGAGGGGCCGTCTCCTTGCTAATTAAGAGGCAGTTAGGAGTCGCGTTCCTCCTCAGGGCGGCAGGAACTAACATCGCTCGTGAAGAAGTGTGCGATTATGCTTAACTCAAGAGCTACTTCTGTACCACGCACGCATTCATTTCTAGAAGGATTACATATTTAAACATGACAAATTAAGAATAATTTCAATAAGATATACAGTCATCAAACCAGTCAATCAATCCTATAGGAAATCAACTGTGAATACTCATTGGAAAGACTGATGCTGAAGCTCCAATACTTTGGCCACCTGAAGAGAAGAGCCAGCTTATTGGAAAATACCCTGATGCTGGGAAAGACTGACGGCAGAAGGAGAAGAGGACAGCAGAGGTTGCGATGGTTAGAGAGCATCACTGATTCAATGGACATGAGTTTGAACAAACTCTGGGAGACAGTGGAGGACACGGGAGCCCAGTGTGCTGCAGTCCAGGGGGTGCAGAGTTGCACACGACTTAACGACTTAACAACAACAGAAAATATAGTAATCATTCTAAAAACGGGGTGAAAAGCATTTCATGCCTCAGAAGTCAGAAAGGAAAAACAGATTTAACTATAGAAAATGTGAATTTCCATGCTAAAAAGTACCACAAATATTAAAAGAGGAAGAAGTCACTGGTGAAAAAACTCACAACGAACACAAACATTGCAGAGTGCGATGGCCTGGGTTGTATCCACCCCACAAGCTGAAGTCGTAACCCTCAGCACCTCACAATGTGGCCTTGCTTGGAAATGGGCTCTTTGCAGGGGCAATCTGATTAAAGTAAAGTCACAGGGCGGGCTCCAATCCCACACCTGGGGTTCTTATAAAGAAGAAAATTGGGTGCTGAGACAGACACACAGAGAAGAAGCTTGTGTGTAGATGGAGGGTCAGGGTGATGCATCTTCAAGCCATGGAAGGCCAAAGGCCACCAGCCACCTGCCTGTAGCAGGAAGGGGTGAGGAGGGAGCAGCACGTTGACCTGCCAGCACACTGACCTCAGATTTCTAGTCTCAGAACAGAGACAGGTCATTTCTGTTGTTCTCACCCACCCAGGAAACTGATATACAGAGTTGACAGCATTTAGGTATAAAAACTCACACATCAGTTGTCAAAAAGATGACGATGCAATGTAAAGGTGATCACAGGATAGAAACAAGAAGACAGCAGGACTTCCCTGGGGGTCCAGTGGTGAAGGATCCACCCGCCAATGCAGGGGACACAGGTTCGATCCTTGGTCAGGGAAGATTCCACATGCCACAGAGCAGCTAAGCCTGTATGCCACAACTATTTACCTTGTCCTCTAGACCCCGGGAGCTGCGACCACTGAAGCCTCAACATCATAGAGCCTGAGCTCTGCCACAGTGACAGCTACTGCGGTGAGAAGTCTGCACCGCAGCAAAGAGTAGCCCCTGACGGCCACACCTAGAGAAAGCCTGAGTGTAGCAACTGAGACCCAGAACAGTGGGGGAAAAAAGAAGAAGAGGAGGACAGCAAAAACATCCTCCAGGCTTCCAGGGCTTGGGTCAGCTGGGGCTGGTTTCCAGGATGGCGGAGGGCAGGGTGTCGGGGCGGCTTCCCCCGCCTCGCTGGAGCCCTGGTGGGGGCGCTCTCCCCTGAGGCCAAGGTCCCCGTTGGGCCCGCCCCGTGTGCCTGCAGACCTCGTGGGTCCAGGACTCACTCCCCTGTGGGGCTCCTGAGCAGGGGGCCTGCAGCCCCCCTGCCTCTGCCCTCCTCTCTGCAGATCACCCCCTCCCGAACCATGTCTCCCGCTGAGACAGCACCTTCGTGGACTCCTCATGACAGAGGTGGCACCTGGGACCCTTTGCTGCAGTGCTTACACCTGGACAAATGTCTCTTTGAGCAATGATACAAAGAAACTATAAGAGAATAAAAGTAAATAAAAGTGTGCATGCTCAGTTCAGTTGCTCAGTCATGTCCGACTCTTTGTGACCCCACAGACTGCAGCAGGCCAGGTCTCCCTGTCCATCACCAACTCCCAGAGTTTACTCAAACTCATGTCCATCAAGTCGATGATGCCATCCAACCATCTCATTCTTTTTCGTCCCCTTCTCCTCCTGCCTTCAATCTTTCCCAGCATCAGGGTCTTTTCTAATGAGTCAGTTCTTCCCATCAGGTGGCCAAACTATCGGAGTTGCAGCTTCAGCATCAGTCCTTCCAGTGAATATTCAGGACTGATTTCCTTTAGGATGGACTGGTTGGATCTCCTTGCAGTCCAAGGGACTCAAGAGTCTTCTCCAACACCACAGTTCAAAAGCATCAATTCTTCGGCGCTCAGCTTTCACCACACACAAGCTCTTTCGGAGCCTCTGCATGCCTCACAGTGGCTGCAGCTGTCTGGGGAGGCTGAGGAATGCTGGTGACCCCAAGGATCCTCCCAGAGCCACAGGCAGCCTGGGATGCAAACCGCACTGGACCTAGTGTTTAGCATCTCGGTCCCGGGCAGCTCCAACCCTCAGCTGGCCCCAGTCTAGCGTAGAGTAACTGCCTGGAAGGTTTAAAGCCAAGGCTCCCAGCCCGCCCCGTTCAGAGAGGCCGTGGGCTGCCTGATCTCGGGGCCACATTCATCAGGGGTGAGGCGTGGCCACCTCTGTGGTTCAGCACGTGGCCTGTCACCAATGGGCTCCTGTCCCTGACCCCATGGCTATAACCACTGTCCCGAGATGGATACTTTTTGTGAAGTGCAGTCCCTGCTTCTCTGTGGGACTTTCCGGCTCCAGGGAGGGGTCAGCTCTGTGACTCGGGCGAATGGCCAGCATGGATGGAGAGACAGTGGTGACTGATGACCCACATGTGGGGACGGAGGCTCAGCAGAGAGAAGGAGGGGGGCTTGGCTGAGAGAAAGCGGGGGATCCAGGGCCCAGGCCGCTGAACGCAAGCTCTGCCCCCTGGGGGACGGGGCTGGCTGAGGGGTGGGTTTCGTGGGGCTCTGGCCCACGTGCTCTGCCTCACCACCCATCTGCACGGATCAACCTTTCTGTCTTTGCCCTTCCCAGCGTCCAGAAACGGAAGAGACCCCATTAGTGTACCTTTTCCTGGAGGCCGGGAAGGTTCTTCAATTGCCCTGAATCTCAGTGTCTAGAAGAGCTCAAAACTTCCCAGCCCAAGAGCTCCAGGTTCAGTTCAGTTCAGGTGCTCAGTCATGTCCAACTCTTTGCAACCCCATGGACTGCAGTATGCCAGGCCTCCCTGTCCATCACCAACTCCCGGAGCTCCAGGTTACAGACGGAGAAACCGAGGCCCTGAGAGGTCTCACAGTGCCGGACACTGCAGGGACACAGGACATTGCAGGGACTCAGGACACTGCAGGAACGGTCCCTGGTGAAGGAGAAAGGCAGAGAGAGTGCACAGGGAAGAGGGTGCAGGGCACGGGCCTCCCCCGGAAAGACCTTCATAGAAATATCAACAGAGGGGCCTACAAACCACCCTGGCCTCATCCCTTCGCGGGGAAGGCCGTTCCCCCTGGCCCTCCCTTGCAGACCAGACCAGAGCCGGACCTGCGGGCGGACTGGCCAGAAGGGGGCAGTGGTGCGCAGCAGACCCTCCGAAATCTGGTTCTTTGGGAGACCTCCGGGGTGGGAGGCGGTCCCCCCAGGGCCACGTTCCAGGGTCTGGGCGGACAGGTCTAAGGTTCCACAGAAGACACCTGCAAGTGGCCGGCCTGGCTCAGTCAGCATGTGCCTCTGCGATGGGTCAGCGTGCCACCCAGCATGGGGGAGCCCTTGGGGGGGCCCCTGATCCCCCAGGACGGAGACCTGCTGCCAGGTGGGCAGTGCCAGCTGGCTGCACTCGCTCCACCAGGGACAGCGATGGACAGAGCAGAGCACTCAGGAGGAGCACCCAGGAGGAGCACTCAGGACGGTGCTCCACCTCCTCCCCAGCCATGCTCTCCTGGGCTCTCAGACCAGCATCGCCTGCAAGTGAGTCTGAGGGCTTGGCCTTGTTCGACAGACCGACAGACAGACCGTGTGTGCCTTGCCCTCCCTGGAGGCTCTGTCATCCCGTTGCACAACAGAGGCAGGTTACATCAGCTCAGCGCCTGGCCAGCACGCGAACCAGCATTTCCAGGGCTTTCTCGGCTGCCTCCCTGGCTTGACAGGGCTGCGAGGGAGGGGTCCGAGGAGACCCTCCTGCCAGAAGAAAGACCCCGAGATGCCCCAGCTCTCGCTTTGGCCACACGGTGCCTGTGGCCACTGCCTCCTCCCCCACTGCTGCCCGGCCAGTCCCTCGTCCAACCCCAGAGTCTCAGAGCAGAGAAGGGCCTGTGCAGGGAGCAGGCTGAGCTCCCCAGGCCTAAATTAGGAGTGAAGCATGAGAGTACAGTGCTGTAAAAGAAGTAAAATCTGCAAGGTTTTGATGGAATGAAAAGTTAGAGATTTTCTAGAAAAAACTTGACACGAAGTCCATGTGCTCAGGATGAAGTTTAGTCCATAAGGAAGCACAGGTCTCCAGCGGGATTCATCAGGCAAACTCTACCCTTCCCATTGCTGCTGTTCAGTCGCTAAGTTGTGTAGGACTCTGGGACCCCACAGGTTGCAGCCCACCAGGCTCCTCTGTCCTGCACTGTCTCCTGGAGCTTGCTCAAATTGTCCATTGAGTCGGCGATGCCATCTAACCCTCTCATCCTCTGTCGTCCCCTTCTCCTCTGCCTTCAATCTTTCCCAGCATCAGGGTCTTTTCCAATGAGTCAGTTCTTTGCATCATGTGACCAAAGTTTGGAGTTTCAGCTTCCGCGTCAGTCCTTCCAATGAATATTCAGAACTGATTTCCTTTAGGACAGACTGGTTGGATCTCCTTGCAGTCCAAGGGACTTTCAAGAGTCTTCTCCAACACCGAAGCTCAAAAGCATCAGCTCTTTGGCGCTTAGCCTTCTTTATGGTCCAACTCTCACATCCACATGTGACTATGGAAAGATCAAAGCTTTGACCAGATGGAACTTACTCAAAATCCCCGTCAGTTCAGGAACACCTCTCCCCGTTTCTGGGTCCTTCTCCATCCCCTGTGTGTTGGGAGGGAGTCAGCACTGTGTTCATCCTGGCGCTGACTGTGGGTTCAGGAAAGCTGGAGGCCAAGATGCACGCATGCATGATTGTGGTCTCACACCACCCACCAGCATCGTGGGACGGGCAGGAGGGCAGGGCTGCCCTGGGGCCTGGGGAGGGAGGGGACCACAGGCGGCCGGGACGCGGGTCCACTTTCCAAGGGGCCTGTGGCCCAGGCGTGACGACGCAGACACGGGACGTGAGGGAAACCGGCAGACTTCTTCAGGCACGGTATTGCTGGAGGGGGACGTAGTCAACCCCCTCAGCTGCATCACCCTGACCGCAGGCAGGACAGCTGTGCAGGCGTCCAGACGTCTGGTAGCACTTTTTCTCATCATCAGAACAAAGAGACGAGCAGACGTGAAGGTGCTGGGCCTGAACTGGTGGGGGATGGTTGGGACTGGGGGACGTGTCTGGGTCACTCACTTGGGCGCTGGACCTCAGCCTGAAACCAGACGTCCACTGATGAAACCGGAGGATGACCTGAAATACAGAAACGTGGGCAGGTGTCATCAGCGACTTAGACAGGCAGCACCCGGAGCTCCATGGGATTGGAGCCACTGGGGTGGACACCCCTTGCTCGAAGCCTGGCTGTGCGGAGGCCCTGGGGGGTGTTGCTGACGGCAGAGGGCAGCGCTCCGCGCAGCTTCACGCAAGCTCAGCGCCTGAGATGTCTCACGCTGCAGTCATTTGTGAAGAATCCGAGGCTCGTGATTCCCACTGGCTTCTCTCCCGAAGCACGTGGGCTCCCTGCCTGCCTCACGGTGAAAACACGTCTGCCCAGAGTTCCAAATTAGGGGAATCTGTCTGGTCCCTCCAGAGACTAGGGGCTGTCCCTGCCCTGACTGCGGGGTGTGTGTGTGGGGGGGGTCCCTGCCCCGGCTGGGGGCCCCTGCCACAAACACAGGAGCCAAGGGGGTCACGCAGCCCAGGGGAAACTCAGGCCAGTGGGAGGTGGGTGCCCGAGGGCTGGCACACGGCGGGCCGCACCCCCTCAGGCTGTCAGAAGGGGGTGTCTGGGCAGGCTTGAGGTCACAATTTACCCATTTTTCCAAAAAGGCAGAAATCTGGGTTTTTCTAGGAAATCAAAGGTTTGAAAATCACAGCAAGGCCAAACAAAGCCTATCTGGGCGCTGGACCATTGCAGAGGGTGGGGGTGGGACTGGGGTGTCCCGAGTGAAGGGGGTGGGGTGCCCGGTGTGACAAGGCACTCAGCAAGTACTCCTGGATGGACGGATGAATGGGGGGATGAATGGATGGGTGACGGATGGTGAATGAGGGTTTGGCAGGATGTCCGGTTCCCATGGGGCCCAGAGGTTGTTTACCCCATGTCCTGTGGGAGAACACAGTGTCCAGCTGGAGCCGTGTTCACGGAGGCGCTGGAGCCGCAGGACCTGAGGGCTGGTCCAGGCAGTGAGAGGCTGGGCAGGAGGTCGGAGCTGTGGGCTCAGACCCGTGCCCCCAAAGCTCCATTTCTCCAGGCAGTGGCTGCCTCTCCTTAACCCCCCTATCGAGGTTCGACACAAACAAAACAGCCTCAGTTACTGCAGCCCCTGAGGAAGAAGCCTGGCCTCCAACACCCCCAGTGCAGCTCTTTCCAGGAGGCCTGGGCCCCTGAGTCCAGGCCAGGGGGCAGGGGCTGGGGGGGCCAGAGAGGAACCGGGGTGCCCCTCCAGGGGCACTGAATGAACTCTGTGTCCAGGACTTCAGGGCACGCTGCCTTTGGCCTGTCCACTCAGGAGACAGGCTGCTCACCCCAGGCCTTCCTCCAGGTGTGCTTGGGGGGGCGGTTCTCTGTGTGCCCTCCACTGCAGTGCGTGTGTGCACATGTGTGCAAGCCTCTTGCACCTGAGTGCATGGCTGTGTGTGTGTGTGTGTGTGTGTGTGTGCGCGCGAGCACCCTCGCGCTCTGTATTTATGAGGAGCACGGTGGGGATGGTATAGACCTCTGTGCATCGCACCTGTAGGGTCTGCCCTTCGCTTCAGTGCATTCGCGAGCGCGGGCCCATCCAGGAGGCCAGCGCCCCCTCCCCACCAACGTCATCCGCAGCCGCGCTCAGCCCCACCCCCAGCGGCGCCCCTGGCCCGCCCTGCGCTCGCAATCTGGGCGGAGCGGAGCCTCGCCCGCCCTGGGGAGGTCGGTGCATTCCTGCGTGCTCGGGCTGGAGTCGGAACATTCCATTCATAACAGTCCTGAGAGCGGGGGAGAGCGGGGGAGGGCGGGCCAGGCGCAGAGTTACTGATTAAATGGAGGGACAAGGCGGCTCAGCGTGGCTGGGCGCGCGCCGGCGCTGGAGGAGAGGAGCACGTGAGCCCTCCTCTTCCAGAACCCGTGGGCGCTCACCAGTCGCACCCAGCGCCGCGGTGCCCCGGACCTGGTGATCGCCCCAGATGGCCTAAGCACGGGGAATCGTGCCCTGTAGGCCCACCGTGGATTTTGCTGTCATTCCCATTCTACAGATGGGAAGACTGAGGCTCTGAGATGAAGGAGCTTGTACCCTTCGCTCTCGGTGCCTGGCAGCATCATCAGAGCAGCAGGGGCCTTTGCAAAGCCCTGGCCCATTCAGGGGAGCTTTGATTGCCTGATACTCACATCTGCCTTAGCTGGGTGGGACCTCGGTGTGCTGTCCCATTTGCCTTTGGTTGGGAGGGTGGTCTTGCTCCCCAGCTGAGCCATGCCTTCCCCAACAACAGGGCCTGAGTCCTGCCTATGGGTAGGAGTCCACCAGGCCTGCCACGGCCCTACTGGAGACCGTGGCAGCGAGAACAGGAGAGAAGTCATGAATCCATCGCGGCTCCAGATGGACAGGGAGGTGGGGGGTGGGAGGAGCCCTGGCTGAGGGCATAGCTGTGGCCTCGTCCCAGGGTGGAGCAGGGCCAACGTGGAGAAGGCAGTCTGTTCCCAGGCCTGCTGGCCCTGGCCGCCTGGGTGCGGGCTCTGCTGCGTGTCTGAGGATGGCCTTGGAGAGCTGGGGGCTGGGGGAGCGGGTGGCAGGGCAGCTCCGGCCGGGGAATTCTTTGGGGGGCACTGGATGGACCTTAGAGTCACGCAGCAGGCAGACGGTGGGTAGCAGAGGCCCGTCCCTAAGTCAGAGAACAGTGACACTTCCACCTGTCCACTGCAGGTCTCCATCCAGCTGGGGCTCTGTGACCCCTGGATTAACCTGAATGATGATGCGTGGAGGTTCTGTGATTAACGGGGAGCTGCTGGAAGCGGGGGTTGGGGAGTACGGTTCCCGCTCAGTCAGCCGAGCATCAGCCAGGGCCCTGGGTGGGGCCTCTCCCAGGTGGGCATTCCAGCGCATCACTATCTGGTCAGTCTCTCCTCTCCTCGACCCCAGGAAGCACCGGCTGTCCTGCTGTCTCTGGGTCAGGACTGCTGGAGGTAGTGACAGGGGGCACTCAGCGAACACATGAGCCCCTCTGGTCCCCAGCCCTTCTCCTCTCCCCTCCCCAGGTCCTTCTCACGGTGGACTCGACCTGTCCTCCCGGGGCTGGAGCCCAGCCTCTCCATCAGCGCTCACGGAGGCCCCTGCCTCAGTGGTTCAGAGACTGCTTGCGGTTGGTCCTGCTCACAGTGGTCCTTGCAATTGGTCCAGAGAGCTCCGGCCCCCGAGGCTCTTTCAGGGAGTCTTCGGGCTGATAACCGCGCTTGTGGTGGTGCCAGGAGGCTGTCCGCCTCTCTGGTCCTCTGCTGAGATCTCCTCAGCATCTCCAGGCTGACGTGCGGGCTCAGCGCTGACAGCCAATGGAGCCATGTCTCCTTGCGCTTCAAAACCTCTCCTTCTCATGAAGATTGTGTGTTTCAGTTGCTCAGTCGTGTCCTACTCTTTGCGACCCTGACTGTAGCCTGCCAGGCTCCTCCATCCATGGGATTTCCTAAGCAAGGATGTGGGAGTGGGCTGCCATTTCCTTCCAGGAGATCTTCCTGACCCAGGGATGGAACCCGGGTCTCCCGCATCACAGGCAGATTCTTCACAGCCTAAGCCACTGAGGGAGCCAATTAATTAATTCATTTAAAAGGGGATCCGGAGACCAAGATGTTTGAGAATCACCCGTTTAAACCAGATTCCAACCCAGGATCTGTCTCTGAAAGTCTCCGAGCAGACACCTACCATGAGGACCTAAGGCTCCTCTTCTCAAAACGGGCAAAGCGGCGCCTGCTTCTGGTGCCTGCCGGGCATGTGAGGCTGGAGACGGAACACGGCGGCTGGCATACCCAGCGCGGAAACCCACGGGGCTCGGCCTCTCCCAGGTCCCTCTATGCTGGGGGAAGCTGGCTAGCTCCCTCCAGGCCCCGGGCGCCCGTGGGGTTTGGAGGGACTCTTAGCAGCTCTTCCGAGTCCGGCAAACAAGACTCAGCGCAGCCCCTGCCCAGCGCATTCATCTAGCCTGGCACCTTCCCCAGGCGGGCACACGGCCAGCTCCCTGTGCACACATTTTCCTGCATGTCCGAGGTGTGAGAAAAGTAACACGTTGTTGTTGGTCTTGCTGGAAAAGGCCTGGTTTTAGAGAGCGCTGGGTTTTGAGCTTGTCGCGAAGTACACTCTGTGATTCCTGACCAAAATACCAACTGACGTAAGAGAAGCTCCCTCTCGGACAAAACGCTTTGCTTGGAGACGGACACCTGGGTGCTGACGGCTGAGCCAGGCCCCTCCGAGGGCCAGGGCCATCCTCACTGCCCGGCTGTTGCCTCCCAGGGGAGCCGGTGGAAAAGCGAATTCAGTCTGGTGGCCAGTTTCAAAATAAATACACCAATCCCGCGGCTTGCCCGGCTCCCCAAAATAACTATAACAACATATGTTGGAGAAAAGATCCCATTCACAATTCAATGAAAAATTAGGAATCCCGGGAAGAAACTAAACAAGGCAACACACAGGACAGGAGACTCCCGCTCTCACCTGAGAAGTAAAAATCACCGAGTCGACGGGGAGAAAGGCGTGACTCTAGGTAGAAAGAAATGCTATTTTTCAAATGTCCATTTAAACCTTGAACTCCTGATGCAAGAATGGAATGGAAAGCCATGTAAAAATCGACAGGTCAGCCTGAAGTTACATAATCATTTCACGCATGGAAAGATGACCTTTCGAATCAGCAGGGAAAGACAGCGCCATTTTCAATAAACAGTTTGGGCAAATGGCCAACCCCTTGAAATGAAATAAAATTAAATTCCTGTTCTGTGTTTCTAGATGGATTAAAGATTCAACTGTAAGATGAAACCAAGAAAACACTAGACGGGTATTTCAGTGAATATTTGTGTGATCTTGGGGGTGATGGAGAACTTAATAAACATGAAACCAGAGATTAAAACAATAAGGAAAAGGTAACGGGTTTGACCAGAAAAATTTCAAAACTTCATTGTGTCAATAAATACAAACAGATCTTCCCTTTAGAAACGGACCAAGGAGCTCTTCCAACTTCTCGCCAACACAGGAAGAAAAACAAAACTTGCCACATTCATCCAGGCAGCAATTTTCCATCTCCAGCCCTGAAAACAGTCAGACAGAAAAGCCCCTGCCCTAGCGGAGTTGACATCCGTGATGAGAGACACACACATGAGGTAAACAAACAGTCGACCACAGGGGACGTCCCTGGTGGTCCAGCGGTTAAGCATCTGCCTGCCAATCCAGGGGAAGTGGGTTCAATCCCCCGTTGGGGAACCATTAATAGATCCTAGTGCCACAGGGCAACTAAGCCCACTCGCCACAACCAGAGAGCCTGCATGCCACAGCCAGGACCTGATGCAGCCACAAAACAATAAAGAAATACATAGCAATTATTTTTTAAAAAAGATCACCCACTGAAAACTCAGACTGCAACCCAAATCAGCGGCCGGAAAAGCTGCTGGTGGCGAGGCAGGGGCGGCTGCCTGTCTTCTGTGGTCCTTTAGGAGGTCATCTCAGGGGCATCTCCCTTCCGTTTTCCCCTCTTCAGTGTGTTTCACCCCTCATGCTACTTCATCCTCGAAAGGCTGAAGGTTCACAGCATTTCACACAGATGCTTAGAGATGATGTGTGGTTTTGACCGGTGCTGGGAAGAAGCATCCTGATGGCAAGTGGTCCTTGGAGGGGGTCATCTGCATTTTAATAGCTTTCTATTTATCTTAGAGTCTATTAGGAAAACACTGGTTTTCTGTTTATGGGAGACCTATGGCATTTCTTTTTCTTTACTTTTAGAAAAAGTTTTTGACTGAATCCTATGCCATGGGAGATGCTGGTTCCCCGACCAGGGCTGGAACCATGACACCTGCGTTGAAAAGCAGAGTTTTAACCCCTGGGCCTCCAGGGAAGTCCCTGGAATTTTCTTTGAAATGAGTATGTTTAAAAAACAAAAAATTTTGTTTAAGTAGGCAGCTGATGTGAAGACCAAGGTTAAGTGCATGATAAAACACGTGGTTCCAACACAGGGCCCGTTGTGACCTTGAGGGAAGTGGCCACTTTCTGGGAGGGCGGCTGTGGGCAGGGCCCGGACCTCCAGGCAGAGGCTCTGAGAGGTGAGGGGTCCCAGGCGGAGCTGAGCAGGATGCAGACGGGGGTGGGAGGTTGACCTGCTGCAGGAGGGAAGAGGGGTCCTTGTGGAGGGACTGGGGGAGGATGGGGCGTCTTGGCTACTGTGAGACCTTGGAGGGGTCCCTGGGAAGGACCCTCGGCCCCGAGGGCTGATGCTGGGCTCCTGAGTTCCTGCTGTGCCGGTCCACGCAGGGTCACCACCGCCCCCAGGGGACCTCCAGGGCTCCCACGGTCCCTGCCCTGGGTTTGGGGCTCTCCGGTCCTGGGAGGCCGGGACTGATAACCACATCTCTTCCCCGCCCCCGCTTGGGGGGGGGGGAGTGCAAGCCACCCCCGAAGTCCTGCTGATAGGTTGTCGGGCTGGACTTGGCTTTGCCGGGTGTGAAACCAGACTGGGGGGCCTTGGTGCAAAGGTAACTCTGCAAGCAATGGGTGTGCGGCAAGCGGTGAGCAAGAAAGCCTGGGGACCAGTGTAAGGAAAGGAGCCAGACTCAGATCCGGTGTTTTACGCAGACCCACAGCTCGTCACTTGGTCCTTTTGTTCCCGGTAGCCTCTGCCTACATTCCTCCTCCCTCCTCTTCTGTTTTAAAATACATTCAGTTCAGTCTCCAGAGAGTTGATAGCAACGATTCAGTACTTCGTGACACAATTCCCTCCCCACCACCGCCACAGACATCACAGGGGCCATGCTTGTGAAACACAGCAGAGTTTCGACAGTGTTGGAGTTGGAACGATTGCTCAAGGCCCACTCGGCTACCTCTCCCCACACCGATGTGTGTGCGCACAGGCTGCATTCGGGGTGATGGGTGTCTGGATGGCAGGGGAGCCCTGCAGGCTGCTCGGAGCTGCAGGAATGCGCTTCTTCTCGGAAGGACAGGATCGGGGGTCAGGGGGCACCCTCAGGACAGCAGGGGCTCCTGGAAGCGTTAGCGGACCAGGACCAGGGGCTACGTTAACCCACCTGCTCATCAGCCCGTCACCCAGCCCCCCGCACCCCGAGACCACGCGTGTCCCCCAGGCTGGGGAAGGACCACAGCTGCCAGGGCCACAGCCTCCTGAGGGGCAGATGTGCTGCGTGGCTCTGGGGCTCACCTCGTCTCCTCCCGCTGCTCCACGTGTGTTGGCTGGACTCTGTCCATAAGGAAGACATTAACTCGCGTCTCAGCATCAATGATTAAGCCACACTCCCTGGTCAGAGCCTGGCCGGAGGGAGAGCAAGTTTCCCAGGACGAAGTACCCCGGCTTCTCCCGGCTCTCAGCCTTCACCTGACCAGGACCGGTCTCCACGGCACGTGGCCCCCAGTCTTCGTCCTCTGGCATGTCCCTCCCAGGAGCGAGACCTGCCTCCTTCTTGATGAGGCAATCCCTCAGAGCTGCACCCCCTGTTCCTACCCTGCTGTGCCTTCTCATGAAAGTGAAAAGTGAAAGTGTGAGTCGCTCAGTCGTATCCAACTCTCTGTGACCCCATGGACTGTAGCCCACCAAGCTACAGATTTCCCAGGAAAGAATACTGGAGTGGGTTGCAGTTCCCTTCTCCTGGGGATCTTTCCAACCCAAGGATCAAACCCAGGTCTTCTGCATTGGCAGGTGGATTCTTTACCACTGAGCCACCTGGCTGCATCTCTTACAGCCAGACGCTTTGTGGGGGGCCCTCCCCTCCACACACACATGTGCACGCATAGAGGCATGCAGTGCACACATACATACACAGCCCCCACAGGTAGACATGCATGCATGCACATACAGAAACACTCACAATGCACACATGTGTGATACACACACATACATGTTTTCACTATACATGTTAGGTCATTGTTTTTAAAATTCCAGCGGTAAAAGGACTAACAGCAGCCCAGGCAGTCACATCTCCCTTGGCCATCTGCCTCATGGGGCGTCAATGACCAAGGCCTGGGACCTGGCTGTTGACCAGGTGGGAGCCCACCGGGCAGGCCCAGAGCTTCCACAGTGGGTTTGGACATGTGACACAGCCTTGCCACTCTGCTCAAAACTCAAAGTAGTAAAGACAACGGATGTCTTATTTTTACAAGCTGGACGCCGACTTGAACAGATAGTACACCAAGGAAGATATAAGGAGAGCAACCGAGTATATGAAATAAGCTGGCAATCAGGCAGCTTCAGGCCCCAATGCTCTGGGGTCTTTTCACACGCGTGTTGGAACCAGCCGGTGTCCATAAAAAGCCGGCTGGGAAGCTGAGTGAGATCGCATTGACTCTATGGATCAGTCTGGGGACAAGTGAAACAATGCCTAGTCTTCCGACCGATGACGGAGACTATCTCTCTATTTACCTGGGTCTCTGTTGATTTCTCTAAAACTGTTTTGCAGTTTTTAGCCTCTTCGATTTACCTTTTAGGTTTAGTATTTTTTCCCCACTACATGAGTACTACATGTAGTATTTTTTACGGCAATTTCTGTATGGAGCAATGTATAGAGCAATGGAGTGGGTAGCCATTTCCTTCTTCATGGGATCTTCCTGAATCAGCTCAAAGCTGGGTTTCCTGAATGGCAGGCAGATTTTTTTTTTTTTTTTTTTTTTTTTTTTTACCGTCTGAGCCACCAGAGAAGCCCGAAAGGAAAGTGACATCTCAGACTGGACTGTGGCCCGCATCTCTACAGGTCACTGTGTTGTCCCCTGGGCATACAGTGTGTCCAACGCGTGGCTGTGTGTGCTGATGGACAGGGCGTATTCCCAGGGTGCCTGCCACGCTGTACCTTCGGGGCCACCCTGGGGCCACCCCACAGCACCCTCGCCCACCTGGGCCCCACGTGCCCTCCTCACCATTCTGGCCGTCAGCTCGCTGAGATGGGCCAGGAGGTCCTCGACCCGAGAAGTCAAGGCCTCAGTGCCCGGGCCTGCTGGGGGCCGGCTCCGCAGTCTGACGCTGGCGACTGCTTAGCGCCGACCACGGGCAGGCTCTGCTGACCGCTCAGTGCAGACCGCAGGCGGGGGTCTGGTGGTGGGGTTGTCGATCCTGGCTCCCCGTCCCAGGACGGCTCGTCCATTACTTGGGATGGTGGCACTGCCCGAAACGGCCCCGTCTGACCCCTCACCCGGTAGCCTCTCCCGAATCCTCTTCTGAAGCCAACGCCCTCTGGGACAGGCTGACCCATCAGAGAAGGAGAGTTCTCTTCCCACAGGTGGATCGAGAGGGGTTGGGCCCACGGGACAGGAGCAGGCACTCGGGGCTCCTCCTCACACGTCTCCATCAGAATAGAGAGGCCAGTGGAAACACTGGGCCGGGATGGTGTAGGGAGGTGACCTGGGAAAGCCTGTGTCCAGCACCCAAGAGCACGACACCAAAGGCAGGGTCCGTGACAGTATCTCCAGGCCATGGCAGCCACACCTGTGACACAAGATCCACACACCTGCACACATGTGCAGCCACACCTGTGACCACGGGATCCACACACCTGCACATGCCAGAGTCCACACCTGTCAGGAAGAAGCAGCTCGGTGCAATCCCAAGAGTGGAGGGCAGAAGTGGGCAGCGCACAAAGAATCGCAACTGCCAGTGGAAAACAATCAAACCACCAAACACACTCAACTTCTCCAGGAATGCAGGGGGCACAGACTAAAGCAATGGCACCTTTTGAAAAAAAAAAAAAACTATCCCTGTCAAAAACTGACCCCAGAATGCATCACTTTTTATAAAGTGATACAGTAACTCGGCGCTGAGAAAGATATAAGACTCACTGATGGCAGGGATCCCACCCAATCACAGCCTCCGGAGAATGAGCTGGCCACGAATATCAAATCTAATGACACCCTTTGACTCAGATACCTCACTTTCCACATTTATTTGTAAGAAGTAGTAGAGTAAGGAGACAAAGACGTGCGCACTGGGGAGATTTATTGCAGTTTTGTATAGGATAGTGAGAGTTGGATTATTAAGAAAGCTGAGCATCAAAGAATTGATACTTTTGAACTGTGGTGTTGGAGAAGACTTTTGAGAGTTGCTTGGACAGCAAGGAGATCCAACCAGTCCATCCTAAAGGAAATCAGTCCTGAATAGTCATTGGAAGGACAGATGCTGAAGCTGAAACTCCAGTCCTTTGGCCACCTGATGCAAAGAATTGACTCATTTGAAAAGACCCTGATGCTGAGAAAGATTGAAGGTGGGAGGAGAAGGGGATGCCAGAGGATGAGATGGTTGGATGGCATCACTGACTCGATGGACATGAGTTTGAGTAAACTCTGGGAGTTGGTGATGGACAGGGAAGCCTGGCGTGCTGCAGTCCATGGGGTTGCAAAGAGTTGGACACGACTGAGTGACTGAAGTGAACTGATAGGATGGTGCAAATCTGGAAACCACATAAATGTCCTTCAGGAATGGATCTGCTCAATAAATTATGATGCAGCCACTTCTACTGAAGAGTAGGCGATTCTTGTAAATGACGGCTACTAACCTGTCGTGTTGTTGTTCAGATCGGACTCTTTCTGACCCCACGGACTGCAGGGTGTCAGGCTCCTCTGTCCTCCACTATTTACCGAAATTTGCTTAAACTCATGTCCATCAAGTTAGTGATGCTTTCTAACCATCTCATCCTCTGTCATCCCCTTCTCCTCCTGCCTTCAATCTTCCCCAGCATCAGGGTCTTTTCCAATGAGTCAGTTCTTCGCGTCAGGTGGCCAAAGTACTAGAGCTTCAGCTTCAGCATCAGTCCTTCCACTGAACAGTCAGGGTTGATTTCCTTTAGGATGGACTGGATGGATCTCCCTGCTGTCCAAGCGACTCTCAAAAGTCTTCTATAGCACCACAATTTGAAAGCATCAACTCTTCACTATTGGCATAGGAAGAAGCATACATCTATTGCTCTGTTTTTAAAAAGCTCCAGAAGCACCCCCAAGTGTCCCCTGATGGACAAATAGAACATTTCATTTCACACAGTGAAATATTATACAGCTGTGACAAGGAAGGAAATTCTGACACATGTGACAACATGGATGAACCTTAAGGATATTATGCCTAGTGAAGTGAGCCAGTCACTAAATGAGAGATACTGTGTGATTCCCCTCACACGAGGTGCCTAAAGCAGTCAGGTTCACACAGTGGTGGCTTCCAGGGGCTGGGGGCAGGGAGGCGGAGCCAGTGTTCAATGTAGGCAGAGTTTCAGTTTGGAAAGAAGAAAAAATTTGAAAATAGATGGTGCTGATGGTTGCCCCACAATGTGAACACACTTAGCACCACAAACTGTACACCTGAATGGCTCAGATGGGAATTTTACTCATGCACTTTTAGTCACATTTTAAAAAAAGGCTCCAAAGCGGTTTAATTTTCCGTTTTTGTAATATAGCAAGAAATGTTAACAATGGTGTGATTATGAATGTCCTTTCTTTTTTTATACTTGTCTATACTTTCTGATATTTTGGGTAGTAAGAACAGTAACTTTTACACCACTTTAAAAAGCTATTTCAAAAATAACACACTACATTGCACAATCAGACATACTGGGTTGGCCAAAATGGTCCTTTGTTTTTTCCTGTAAGATGGCTCTAGTAGGGCTTGGTTGTCTCTGATTTCATTCGAAGCAATTTTGATAGGTTGTAGTGTGACAGCTGTCATACCAGCATGCATTAAAAAAAATCAGAATTTGTGCATTTTTGTATAGCTATTTTAATATCAAAGATGGAGGAAAAAAGCAACATTTTTGTCATACTATGCTTTGTTATTTCATGAAAGGTAAAAAAAGAACTGAAACGCAAAAACTGGTTTGTGCACTGTGTGGGGGTGGGGCTCTGACTGATGGAACGTGTCAGTTAACGAAGTTCGTGCTGGAGGCTTCTCGCTGGACAATGCTCCATGTTGTGTAGACCAGCTAAAGCTGATACCAATCCAATCAAGATATTAATAGAAAACAATCAACATTGTACCACACAGGAGACAGTGCCATAGTCAAAATATCCACACGGAGCACTGAAAATCATCTGCACCAGCTGTACGCCATTCTCACACTGATGTCTGGGTCCCACAGAAGATAAGCAAAAATCTTCTTGACTGTATTTCTGCAGGTGATTCTCTACTCAAAACATAATGGAAATGTTCCATTCTTAAGTTGTGATAGGTGATAGAAGTGGATACCGTACAATATTGTGGAGCAGAAGAGGGCGTGGGGCAAGTGAGACGAACCACCACCAAACACACCAAGGCCGGTCTTCCTCCAAGAAGGGGATGTTGTGTATGTGGTGGGATTGGAAGGGAGTCCCCTGTTATGAGGTCCTTCCAGAAAACCAGACGATTCATTCCAACAAGCACTGATCCCAGTTAGACCAACTGAAAGCAGCACTTGACGAAAAGCCTCCAGAATTGGCCAACAGAAGATGCATAATCTTCCCTCAGGATAACTCAGAGCGCATGCTTCTTTGACGACCAGACAAAACCTGTTACAGCTCTGCTGGGGAGTTCTGATTCATCCTCAGTACTCACCAGCCATCACACCTTTAGATATCCAAATATTTCCATCTTTACAAAATTCTCATAATGGAAAAAGATTTCAATTCCCTGGAAGATTGTAAGAGGCACCTGCAACAGTTCTTTGCTCAAAAAGATAAAAGGTTTTGGGAAGATGGAATTATGAAGCTGCCTGAAAAACGGTGGAAGGCAGTGGGACAAAATGGTGACTATATTGTTCAATAAAGTCCTTGGTGAAAAATGAAAACAATGTGTCTTCTACTTTTACTTAAAAACTGGAGGAATTTTTGGCCAAGACCCTACAGTAAAATCATATTTTTTTTCTGGTTATAGAAGTAATATAAATTCATTCTAGAAAATCTGGAAAAGTGAAAGAGATAACGCTTAAAAAAAGAAACTATAATTTCATCACTTCAAAGTAAATAGTTTTAAAAACCGTCACTGTAAATACTTTGATATCTATTTTTTTTCCTACAAATGTTTTTTCTTTAAATCATCATATCCAGAGTAATACCTTTATAGATTTTTGCATCCTGCTTTTTTTTTTTCACTTTAACTTTCATCAGATAGTCTTTTAAAGAATGGAAAAGTCTTTGAACTATGGCAACTGACTCCAGTATTCTTGCCAGGAAAATACTATGGGCAGAGGACCCTGGTGGGCTACAGTCCATGGGGTCCCAAAGAGTCAGTCACGACTGAGCAGCTGAGCACAAAGGCTGGAGAAGACTCTTGACTGGTCCTTGGACGACAAGGAGATCAAACCAGTCCATCTTAAAAGAAATCAACCCTGGATATTCATTGGAAGGACTGATGCTGAAGCTGAAGCTTCAATACTTTTGGCCACCTGATGCGAAGAGCTGACCCACTGGAAAGCACCCTGATGTTGGGAAGGACTGAAGGCAGGAGGAGAAGGGGACGACAGGATGAGATGGCTGGATGGCATCACTGACTCACTGGACGTGAGTTTGAGCAAACTCCAGGAGATAATGAAGGACAAGGAAGCCTGGCGTGCTGTGGGGTGGCAAAGAGCTGGACACAACTTAGTCAGTGAACAAGTCTTTTGAAATCCTGATTCAAATAGACAAATGGTATTCCGCTGCACAGATGGTTCATTATCATTTTTTCCTTTTGTTGGACTTTAGTTGGCTCCCAATTTTTCTCAAGTGTCAGTAATATTGAGAAGAAGTCTGTTCATAAATCCGACTATGAGTCTGATCATTTCTTTATGCTCAGGCTCTAAAAGGACACCTACTGACTCAGGAGTGCTGTACAGAATTCAAGGTTGCTTCCTGGGAAGGTACCAGCTTCCCGTCTTTCCAACAGTGGAATCACTTTAAAATATCCTGATCAATTGGATGCAAGGGTATTTGGCGTTTCTGGGCTCAGTGGTGAGGTTAGACACTTCCCTTGGCATGGCCATGCTCTTTGCATGCTCTGTCCATGTCTGTTTTTCACTTGAGCCTGTGTGCCCCTCACTGCTTTGAAGTAAGGAGGAATCCCGCCCGACTCTGGTGGGGGAGTCGCCCTCGGGGTCTTCGCATCAGCCCAGGTCTCTTGCAGGATGCCTCCTCAGTGGGAAGCCCCCTGTGGCAGTCAGTTCCCAACACTTGCTTCCTTGCGGTTCGCTCAGAAAGGTGATGGCCAGTGACCTGGGAGAGGGGATGGGAGGCGAGGCTTTGGCTGGTCTGCAGTGCACATGCTGACCCTGAGGACTTTAGCTGGGCAGGAGTGACTCATTAACTAGTCACCCACCAGCACCCCTCCCCGAGGAGGGCCTGAGCGGCAGTTTCCATCTTCCTGCTTCTGAATGTGAACCCGACTCCTGCCCAGGTGACACTGAGCTCAGCTGTGGACTCGTACACTTTCCATCTGTCCTTTGATGTGGTTCTCAGGTACGAGAACACGCTCAGATCAGCCTCGCCTGAGTTTCCGTGAAGATGATGCCATTTTCCATCTTCAGGAGCTCTCCCTGGCTCCCCCACAGCTCCTGTCTTGTCGCGGCTGGCCTGTGTCACAGAGCACGCTCCACGGGGCCGCTGCCATCTCCCCCCGGCCTCACCCGGTCTCGTTCTCTCTGTCCTTCTTTCCAGTCCCCCCAGACTGTCCGATGGCAGCACTGCCACGAGTGGTACCTTAGTGGACAACATTCTCCATCATGGAAGGTTCTGCTGGACACACTCCCCCCACCCAAGCTGGGTACTGTGGGCTTCCTGGGGCGACTACGAAATGGCCCAGCCCCCCAAAAAGCTCAGCCCCCCATCTGTCAGACTCTCATCAAGGCCCTTCCAGGCACAGGGATGTTGTGAAACCAAGACTCGTACACTTCCTGCCTTCACAGAGCTTGGGCTGCCAGGGTCCTCACTCACTCACTCATTCAGTCCACACACACGTGGTTGGAGCCCTCCCATTCCAGGCCCTGGGCCACGAAGCACAGGCATGCGAGGCTGATCCAGCCTGCGGTGGGAGGCAAGGCTGAGATGGGACTTGAGGGGCTGCTGATACCTGAAGGGTGAGCAGGTCTGACCAGGAGAGGAGAATGAGCCAGGTAGGGGCACCTTTACTGAGCAGCCCTGCGGAAACCGGCCAGGGGTGTTCTGGGTCTCTTTGGGGAAAATGGGTCTCCTAAATTCCTCAGCGACCAACTCCTTAACCTGTCTGGCAGAGATTCCTCAGCACCGTTTAATTTCTCCCAAGCTGACCACATTTAAGTCTTTCAGAAACTCATTAATTCCACAATGGAGCACTTCCTGAACGCTTGGTGCTGGAGATACGAAGGGACTGAAGGGACAGAGATCACTGCTTAGGTGGAACTTACATTCTTTGGAGGAGACAAAAAGCAGATGAAACAAAATGCAAAATATATAATATGTTAGCAGGGAAGAAGCATGAGGAAGAAATGTTTGACAGGATAGGGGAAGAGGAAATATCAGGGGAGTGTGAACATTTGAGACTGGGTGGTCAAGGCAGGGTTCCCTGAGAAGGTAGTGTTAGTCCCTCATTTGTATCCGACTGCGACCCCATGGACTGTGTCCACCAGGCTCCTCCGTCTGTGGGATTCTCCAGGCAAGAACTCTGGAGTGGGTTGCCATGCCCTCCTCCAGCGGATCTTCCTGATCCAGGGATCAAACCCGGGTCTCCTGCATCGCAGCCAGATTCTTGACTTTCTGAGCCACCACCAGGGAAGGTAACATTTGAATAAAACCCTGGAGAGGGCAATGGAGCCAAGGGGACGTGCTTACACAGGCAGCAGGAACAGCAAATGCGAAGGGCCTGAGGTGGGATCTTGTCTGGAATGTCTGTGGAGCCACAGGGGGCCAGTGTGGCTGCAGTGATGTCAGCAAGGGTGAGACGAGAGCAGTGAAGGTCGGGGTCAGGATGGAGGCCAACCCTGCAGGGTGGGAGGTGGGACCCGCTCAGTGTTCAGAGAAGCGACATGATCTGATTCAGGCTGTAAGACAGCATCTTGACTGTGTTCCAGTTTCTTTATTTTTCTCCAGTTTTACTGAGACATAATTGACACGTCATTGCATAAGGTGTACAACATAATGGTTTGACTTACACATTTTGTAAAGTGATTACTGCGCTAAGTTTAGTATGTATCTCATATGGATACACTAAAAGCAAAAGCAAAAGGAGGAAAAAAAATGGTTTTTGTGATAAGAACTCTTAGGTTCTAGTCTCTTAATGACTTCCATAGATAACACACAGCAGCGTTAATTATATTTATCATGCTGTATGTTACAGCACCTACTCAATGGACATGAGCTTGAGCAAACTCCGGGAGACAGTGAAGGACAGGGAAGCCTGGGGTGCTGCAATTCAAGGGGTCACAAAGAGTCAGACATGACTTAGTAACTGACCAACAGCAACATAACATCCCTAGTTATTTATCCTCACCTGGGAGTTTGCACCTTTCGATCACTGCCCTGTAATTCCACCCCCTACCTTCCTCTGGTAAACTTCATCTCTTTTTCTGCCGTTGTTGTTCAGTTGCTCAGTCATGTATGACTCTTTGTGACCCCATGGACTGCAGCACACCAGGCTTCCCTGTCCTTCACCATGTTTCCATTTTTGCTTTCCACATGTAAGTGACAACCATACAGTGCCTGTCTGTCTCTGCTCAGCTTCTTGCTAGCCTGGGCAGAAGCTTCCTGCTGTGCTGAAGCTATGGAGGTACCTTTGTTTCCAAGCTTCTTCGGACCTTTCAGTGTGATTGTCAGTGAGAAGATGGGGAAGACTGGCCTGAGAGTGTGTGAGGAGCAAAGGACCGATGACAGGCAGGGATGTGCCCGCCTCTCACCTACACAGAGACCAGGCAGTGAGCCTGAACCCTGCAGACCTCTGTCTCTTCTATAAAAATGAGTGAGCTGGGTCTGTTCTGCGGATGCTGGCCAGGGCCTGCATGAATGTTCAGGTGGTGTAGACAGCACCATCACCATCCTCGATCTAGAGGCCAGTCTCCTCCAAACCCTCCTGCCGAGCCCCAGTTCGGCCCCTGGTGGCAGCCAGATTTGTATGTCTGGCTCTGCGGCATGCATGCGGAGGGTCCCAGGATGCAGGGTCCAGTGTCCCGCATAGTCTTAGGAACCCAGACCCACAGCACTTGGAGAGCCTAGACAGGTCCCAGCTATCAGTTCCAGCTCCAGCAGTGTCCTGGAGAGGAACAGAATCAGAAATGCTGCCCGCCTTCCACACCAGGAGGTAAGGATGCGTGCTCTGTAGAAGGCACTCCCAGGCCACCATCGAGGTTGTCTGGAAGATGCCATCTTGGAGGTGCGGATGGACCACCGGGCTTGCTCACCCGCCTCCCTCCTTACCAGCTGTGTCGGAGAGGACGGCGGCCTCGGAGTCCTTTTCATCCGTAAAATGTTGGCTGAGAACACGACAGGTTTGGGTAAAGGGCACGCAGGGTGCCACCCTCAGCGCACGTGTCTCCAGGGCTGGTTACTCAGCGTCCCGCGCCTCCTGTCCCCCCGGGGCTGCCGCAGACTCGAGCGAGCGCGCTGTCCCGAGGGGGCTGGCGGCTCACCGGACGCTCGCGAGCATCTCTCCAGCAACGTCCAGGATAAGTCCTGGCTTTGCCTGTTGGCCGCCCGGGGCTGCAGATGGGAGCGGGATAGGGAGAGTCGGGCCGGGGCTGTCCGGCGGCGCCCAGCCCGCGTGGACCCCCCTCGGAGCCCCAGGCCAGGCCCGCGTTCGCTCTCACCTTGCCTAGAACCTGGGCAGCGGCCTCGGCCAGGCCACTGCGACCGGAGGGGCGGGGCCGGGGCGGGGCCGGGGCGCGTGACGCGAGGCGCGGGCCAATGGGGAGCACGCCCGAGGCCGAGCCTCCTGCGAGCCTTCACGGCGCCCGGCGCGTCACGTGAGCCCCGGGAGTGAGCGCCGAGAAGCGGCGGCGGCGGGGGCTCGGCCGCAGCGACGCGGGCCGGGCGAGGCGAGTGAGTGCCGGACGCGCGGCCGCCGCCCCCAGCGCAGCCCGCGTGGGCCCGGGACCGCCCGGCCTGGCCGCCGGCTGGCCGCGCCGACTTCAGGTGGGAGCGCGCGGCGAGGACGTGCGCGCCTGGACAGGGCCCGGCGGGGGGCGCGGGGGGCCCTCTGCGCGCCGGGCAGGGCGCCCGCACGGCTGTCCGGGCTTCGCGCGAGCGTCGGGGGAGATGTCAGCGGAGTCGGGCCCCCGGCGCAGGGCCGGGACCGGGGGCGGGCAGGCGGGCGGGACGGCGACCCCCTCGTGCCCACCGGCCCCGGCCCCGCGCGTCCGCGCGCGCCTCGCGGGCCGGCCGCCCATATGGTGGGCGCGGCGGAGCCTGCGGGCGGAGGGGTTACTGCCGGTCGCCGTGGCCGGCCCGGGGGAGGCGGCGCCCGGCTCCCCCCGCCTCTTCCCACGCGCGGCCCCACGCGCGCCGGGGCGTCGCGGGGCCCCCGCCCGGCCCTCAGCGCGCCCCGCACGCGCAGTCACGCGGCAGGAGCTCGCGCCCCCGCCCGCGCCTCGCCCGCCCCTCTGCGGGTCCCTTTGGTGCCTCCCTCCACCCACGCTGTTTGCCGGCCCAGGCCCCGGGGGTGACGGGTCTGACGCCTCCAGGGGCCTGGCGGACCGCGGGGAGCCCCGCCGCCCCACAGGTGCGAGGCCGCGGCCGCGGGACTCTTATTTTGAAGGGCGGCCCCCCCGCCGTGGTCTGCATGCTGACCCAATGGAAGGCCCTTGGCCGGCGCTCCGCTTGTTATCAATTACATGTTGTTCCTGCGGCCGCCGTGTCCCCGGGAGGATAAACAGCAGGCCCGGCCGGCCGGGCGGGGAGGGGCGGAGTCCGGCCGCGGCCGGGGACGCTGCCCGGGACAGGGCGTCCCCCCCTCCTCGCGGCCTGCGTCGCTGGCCGGGCCACGTGCTGCTGTGTTTCAGGGCCGGTCCTGGCGCCCCGTGGGCTCTCAGTGCCCGCGTCCTCCCCGCCGGGGAGCCCTGCCCGAGGGCCCAGGCGGTCTGCTGCAGGCCCCACCCCCGGGCCTTTGCACTCCGTCCAGCAAAGTTTGGCCAGGGTCCTGTTTCAGAGTCGGAGCTAAACTGTACAAACGGCTTATATTCTGGTGGGGAGACGGAGAACGAAGTGCGTAAATACATAACTGCAGCAGCAACTGTTAGGAAGACTGTGATGCAGGGTGGCATAGCAGAGGGTGGTGGGCAGGGACGGAAGCCTCACGGGGAGTGACTTCGGAGCTGAGGGATCTAAATCAGGGGCTCCCTCCTATAGGGCTGGAAGAGGGGTCCCTGGAGAGGGAAGCGCTGGGGCCCTGGCCTGGGGCGGTGATGCTGGTGAGCTGGTGCACAGCCTGTGAGTGGGGCAGGTGGAGCAGTGGTCTGGGGCAGACCAGCCTTCTGGGAGAAGACTGGGTCCATTCCTTGGGAATCTCTTAAGTTCCCGCCTACCCCATCGTACTGTACTTCTTTTCCCCTCTTATGTCTTTTATATCATTTAATCTGTGGATATCTTAGTTTATGTCTCTAAAATGTAAGACTTCCTTTGAAAAGTATGTACCAACCACAATATATCATCCCATTTAAAAATATTGACTGTAATTCCTTAATATCATGGAATAGTCAGGTAGTGATCACATTTCTGGGGAGAGTTTCAAGGGCAGGGACGTGGCCCGGTCTGCCATTTCTGCCTGGTTCCTGCCTGGTTCTAGGAAGACCAGAGTCCCCGGGTTCCTCAGGATGGCGGCAGAGGGGAGAAAGACCACAACCTCACCCTTGAGGCTCACCCTGATGGCTGGTGCTGCTTGTCTGTCCCTGTAGTGAGTGCTCAGCATGTGTGAGCTCGTTGGTCTTACAAAAACCCAGGAACTAGGCACAATTGTCAGGCTCCCCACCCAATGCATGGCACAGAGAGGTTGCACCGCCTGCCCTAGGTCACACAGCTGACAAGCTGCAGAGACAGGAGCTCAGTGTGGGCGAGGGGGTGGAGGTTGGGGTCTCAGGCTGAGTGTGGGCTCTGTTCTGCACATTATTTGGCATTTTCATGCCTTCTCAGCACCTGATTCAGTGAATAGTGTGTATTTTAAAATTCCCAGCTTTAAATCCTTAGCTAAAAAGCCAAACGTTCTGCAAACACTGCCCTGGATGCAGACTTGCACCTTGCCTTATTTTCCTGGGGCTCTGTGAAGCTTCCTGGCTGGGTCATCACACACGGAACAGGTGGGGAGACTGGGATTTGGGGGAGCAAGGACTGGCCCCAGGTCACAGCTGAGGATGGCCTGGCCCTGGGAGGTCCTGACTGCTGGCTAGGTCTGCTGACCGTTGGGCAGTGCTGACCGTCGGGCAACGCCGGACCCGGGCCGAGTGCTTGAGACAGAGATGGGTGTAGTGGGAGCGGACTTGATGCCTGGCGGCCGAGACTGTCTGCTTTAGCTGCAGATCGTTCCCCTTCCTCAGCTCAGTAAACACCCGCTGTGGTCACTGGGTGGGGACAAAGGTCTGCAGAGGTGGCCCTGTCACAGCCACTGTTGACTCTCCTTGGACACCGACCTGCATGGCCTTCAGCCTGCCCCTGTCCTCTCTGCTGATGTGCCCTGAGCCCCTCCTGGGCACCAGTAGCCTCACCAGGGGCTGGGAACACAACCAGGCCCGACTGCCCAGCCTGTACCATGGGGGCCCTAGTCTGGTAGGGAGGCGGTGTGAGCTGGGTGAGTGCTCCACGGGGTGCTGGCTGGGGTTCTCATCGCCCACCTGGCAGCTGTGAGTCAAAGGCGGGAGTAGCTGGGCTCTGGGACTGGGGTGCGTTCTCCCTGAGTTGTTGACACAAGGCAGGGCCCTTCCACCACTGGTGAAGCCCCTGAAGGTGCCCAGTCTAGTGGAGGGTGCTTGGTGGAGGTCTGTCCCTAATTCACTGGAGAGGCAGCCAAGATGGGAGATGCCCGAGGACTGGGCGGTGGGTGGGCTGCCCCCTTTCAGGTGGTCAGACAGCCCTTGAGGGGGTCTTTAATTTATGCCTCAGAGTAGACTTGTCTGGTTGAAAACTCCTCATTTATATTTGAGTCTCAGATGAAACAATTTTTTAGTATAAGCCTGCTGTATCCCATGTTTGAACATGCGTCTGTTAAAAGTTGTTCATTTTTTAAACTCAAGTTTCAAGTTGAACCGGGTGGCCTTTATTTTTATTTGCTCAATCTGGCAACCCTACCCAAGCTGCAGCAACAGGGGGTCAGAGGGCATGTGGCCGTCCTCCCCCCGCCCCCCACTCCCGCCAGCAATTCTGTAGGAGCGGAACCAAGGTCAGTTGTCCAGGGATGATGGTGACTCTGCTCAGCTGGATGGGGTTCCCACCTGGCCATTTGGGGTGCAGAGCGCCTCCTCACACGCCCACCCTCTCCCTCACACGCACTCACACTCCGACACGCGTGTTCCTTCTCAGAGTTGTTCTGAAAAATCTGTGTGAAGCCATAAGAGCAGGGTTGTGCAATGGGCTTGGAGAGCACTTTTGCAAACAGGTGGTGCAATTTCAGAAAACACGCTTGCAGTGTTCCCCCATCGGACGGATGGAGGCGGGATGCAGGCCTGGGGCCTCAGGAGGCTGTGGCTGGCCGCGGCGTGGGGCCAGGCGCCTCTGAGGAGGGGGTTGACTGCGCTGCTCTCCTGATGGGGCCTCCTTGGTTTTCTCTGCAGCCACCAGGCCAGCATGGTGGACCACTTGCTCCCAGTGGATGAGACCTTCTCGTCACTGAAACACCCCGTCGGTTTTCTGGGTGACGGGCGGGCGTACCACATGCTGCCCTCACCCCTCTCTGAGGACGACAGCGACGCCTCCAGCCTCTGCTCCTGCGCCAGCCCCGACTCGCAAACCCTGTGCTCCTGCTACGGTGGCGGCCGGGGGGCTGAGGGTCAGGACAGTATCCTGGACTTCCTCCTGTCCCAGGCCACCCTGGGCAGTGGCGTTGCGGCTCACGGCAGCCCCATGGCCTGGGGAACCTGGCGGAAAACACCGGCCCCCATGAAGGGGGAGCATTTCAGCTTCCCTGAGTTCCCCGTGGGCGATCCCGATGACGTCCCTCGGCCCTTCCAGCCCACCCTGGAGGAGATCGAAGAGTTTCTGGAGGAGAACATGGAGCCAGCAGTGAAGCAGGCCCCAGAGGGCAGTGGCAAGGACTTGGACGCCTGTGGCCAGCTCTCTGCTGGGCCACACAGGGGCCACCTCCACCCTGGGGCTGACGGCAGAGAGCGCTGCGCCCCACCGCCGGGGGCTGGTGTGGCTGGCAGCCAGGGCCCAGCTGGGGGCCCCGCCCCCGACCCCCCGGTCCCGCTGCTGCTGCAGATCCAGCCGGCGCCGGTGAAGCAGGAGGCGGGTGCTGAGCCCGCCTCTCCGGGGCAGCCCCCTGAGGCCGTCAAGGTGGCACAGCTGCTTGTCAGTATCCAGGGCCAGACCTTCACGCTTGTGCCCCAGGTGCTGCCCTCGTCCAGCCTCAGCTTGCCCTCCAAGTTCGTGCGCATTGCCCCCCGTGCCCATCGCCGCCAAGCCCCTTGGGTCAGGACCCCTGGGGCCCGGCTCCGCGGGCCTCCTCATGGGCCAGAAGTTCCCCAAGAACCCAGCGGCTGAACTCATCAAAATGCACAGGTGCACTTTCCCCGGCTGCAGCAAGATGTACACCAAGAGCAGCCACCTGAAGGCCCACCTGCGCCGGCACACGGGCGAGAAGCCCTTCGCCTGCACCTGGCCGGGCTGCGGCTGGAGGTCAGTATGGTGGCGGCAGCCAGGCACTGCGCAGGGCCCGCGCGCCTCTGCTCCCGGGGTGCGTGGCCAAGATCTTGTCCTCCGTGCTTGGATAAGGCTGCTTAGGGCGGGGAGGGAGTGGGCAGGTCCAGAGGTCCCCGTGTGCCTCTGAGTGCTGAGGTCCGGTCTCACGGTGACCAGATGAGGCTGCGGCTATGTGGGGGAGGGGCTGGGCTACGCAGAGGGCTCCCCTGGTGGTGCTGGGGCCACTGAGAGCCGCGGATGGCTGCTGTGCACCGCGCGTCCCCGCGGCGTTCCCGTCCTGCGCGTCCCTGCGGCATCCTGTGCTGCGCACCCCGTGTTGCGCACCCCTGTGCCGCGCGCCCCCGCGGTGCCCCAAGGGTAAGTACCACGTCTCATCCCTCTTCACCACTGAGCACACGGAGGCTCGGGGCCAGTCAGTAACCGGCCAAGGGCACACGGCTCTTTGCTGATGCGATCTGAGGCCAGGGGACAGAAGCGGCTGCTTCTGAAGCCTGAAGGCCCAGCAGGTTGACAGCTGTCCTGGGGGACCTGGTGCTGTGCTGGGGACGCCGGAGAGGCCATGGGGGCTCCAGGCTCGGTTGCCGAGCCAGAAGCGGGAGACTGTTTCCAGGCTCTCATCTCTGTGCATGGTGGGGGACCCAGCTCTCAAAGCTGGGGTCAGCTTGCCCAGGGTTACCCAGCCCCTGGGGGGGCAGAGTAGGTGGGACCCCTGTGGAGCGCCCCCCGGTCCCTGGGCAAGCCTGCCCTCTTGGGAGGGAACTGTTTGCTGAGGCTCTGGTGCAGGTTGGGGTGACGTGCTCAGGACGCCCCCCTGCAGGAAGCTGGCTGGCCCGGGAGGTGCGTGTGCCCCTTGCACACTCGGTCCTGGCTAGTGTGGCCTCTGTGTGTGAGGAGGCGGGAGGCACACTCGTCTTTGGGCAGACCCGAACCTCACGAGGGGCATGTGTGACCACACGTGATTGTGCGCGCTGCATGTTTGTGCCTCATGCGTGTGTGTGGGTGCACACGACACGCGGTGCTTCCTGACGGCATCTCTCCTGAGAGCAGAGGAGAACCGGCCCTGAGCCAGAGGTGCTGGCCTCAGAGTCGTGGTGGGCCGAGGCTGGATGGATGGGAGCCCTACGTCCAGCGTCCCGGGTTGTGGAGCGCTGAGCCGGCCAGGGAAGGGGCTTTGCCTTGGCACCCACAGCCCTGAGGGCTCTGGGAGTCCAGCTCCAGCCCCATACTGCCTGCAGCCTCGGGCAGAGTCGGCCGGTGTGCTTCAGGGCAGGCCTGCCGGCTGGCGGGGAAACCAAGGTCAGTGAGCAGATCCGGGGCCACATGGGGGCCCAGCCGTGGCAGGGTGCATCCTGACCCTGGGGGGTGGGGCGGCTGGTGGCAGGGGTGGACCTCAGCCCTGCTCTGCCCCCAACCGGTGGCCTCCCGTGGTCCCCTGGCCAAGCCTCAGTTTCCTCGTCTGTCGAGTGGAAGGCTTGCCCGCAGTCTCTGTCCCCCAGGGCTGTGTGTGCAGGGATCGTCCGGGTCGTGTGCCGCTCTCAGACGAGGTCAGAGTGTGAGGACGACCTGGAAGGGGTCACCCTGCTTCCACTGGGTAGCACCCACGTTGCAGAGTGGCATCCAGAGACCCCTGGGCCGATGCTGTCTTCTTGGTGGGGGCGGGGCTGTGGGCAGCCTCACCGTCCCGGGCACTGTCCACCTCCCCCCCAGAACTGAGGCCGGGAGGAAGGGCGTGGTTATGGTCAAGGCCGCCCACTCGGCCGTTCCTGCGGAAGAAGAGGACCTGTGTTCCGGGCTGTCCTGGAGGGCAGATGGGACCCTCAGCCCAGGCTGTCAGGGGGTGGGCAGCTGTCGGCCCCTGGCACAGCGGCCCCTGAGGGAGTGAGTTCCCCATGTGGGGAGGTATGTAACCCAGAGTGGAATTCATGGTGGGCATTCAGGTCTGCACCACCCAAGCCCTTGCATAGTCTTGCCCAGGACCCCTGAGTGGGGCAGGCACGGTGGGAGCCCTTGGGAGCTGTGTCTGCCATCAGCCAGGTGGGTCTGGGTCTGGCCCTCACAGGGTCATGCGAGGCAGAGGCCCTGCCAGGCGGGGAGCTAAGGGCACCTGCCCCTTGGGAGGGCCGTATCTCGCAGGTTAGTCTTCAGGGATCCTGGACTGCTGGTTATGTGCCCGTGAGTTGACTGTTCCTTCCAGCAGGTGGGTGGGAAGGTGGACTGACTTAGGGGCAGCTCCATCAGGACAGGACAGGGGAGAAGGTGACAGTGGCCAGCTCACCAGGCACTTACTGAGTGCCAGGCACTGTCCTGAGGGTCTTAGAGCTGGGCTCCTCTCTACAAATCCCCACCCTGGCTTGCATGCTTCCTTCCACGGGGCACTCATTACCTTGCCGCCCCCTCAGGCCTTCCGAACCCCTCAGGTATGCTTCGATTCCTATCCAGACACCTCATTCTGGAGCGCAGGCTCACGCAGTCTGCCCGCCAGCCTCCCTCGGGCAGTGCGGGCTGGCACGGCCCCTTGTGGCCTGTGTCTCCAGCACTCTCCTCCGGGGGTGGCTGTCGCTGGTCTTGCCATGACTCTGGCTCTGTCCTTCCTACATCCTGGTCTCTTCGAGGCCTCCCAGCACCCCTGTGGTTGGCGCCATCTCGTTTTACGCCGGGGGAAACCGAAGGCCCAGAAAGACGCAGTCATTGCCACAGGGACAGAACACACCCCACCGTGGTGACACCAGCACACCTCCGCCACGTGCAGCCGCAGGGCTGGGCTGGCCACCATCTCTCGCTGGGCAGTGCTCTCGTATGCCGGGAGTCCTGTCTCTTCCCCGAGGTCGTCAGCCGCCAGGCATCAGCTCTGGGCCGGGAGGAAAGGGCTGAGGAGTAAGACAGTGAGACACAGCTCCAGGGTGCTGGGCAGGCGTCATACTGAGCCCGTGAGCAGGCATCAGCCTGTTGTCCCACTTCCGTTGTTGTTCAGTCGCTGAGTCGTGTCCGACTCTGCGATCCCATGGACTGCAGCACGCCAGGCCTCCCTGTCCATCACCAACTCCCGGAGCTTGCTCACATTCATGTCCATCGCGTCAGTGATGCCATCCAACCATCTCACCTTCTGCCGCCCCACTTTAGAGAAGGGAAATGTGGCCGGAGCTGGCAGGCGGTTCTCACCATCACCCAGCTGGGATGTGGCTGAGGCAGGGGCTCGGCCCAGGCTCCCTGCCCACACCCCCCACCCCACCCAGCAGGCCGTAGGCCCGGCCCACCCTGCGGCAGCCCCGCCACCCCTCCAGAGGCGCGTGGGCTGCCTTCCCAGTGGACGTGCTGCATCCGGACCCTCTCCTTCCTGGTGGTCCTGGCGAAGAGCAGCTGCCTCTCTCCCTCCGGCACCTGTCCTGTGTCCTGCACACTGAGGGCCAGGAGCGCTGTCCCCCAGGGTCGTCCCTGGCCTGGGCGAGCCCCCGCCACTTCCTTCGGTGTCTGATAGTGGACCCCGGAGTCCCTGCTCTTCCGCGTAGGGACATGGCTCCGGAGGCCAGGACAGGGCTGGGGCCAGATGGGCCTGCTTGAGGCTGTGCGTGTAGGAGGCGCTGTCGGCCTCTGCCTAGAAGTTTCTTGCTTCCCTCTCGGACACCAGTCTCCCTCATTCTCTGCAGAGATGACGTCCTGTCCCGTCTGAGGAGAGCACTCACCTGCCTCTGCTCCTGGGGGAGTGCCAGCTCCCTGCGTGGCGGGGCTTAGGTCTCCACGGTGGACAAGGAGGCCCTGATGGGGCCGGGGGCTCCAGCGAGGCCCCCGAGCCCTCCCTGCAGTCACAGCCTCACGCTGCTCCACACACAGCCTTGGCGGCACATTCCCACCACCGCCCTTGGCCTGGGTGCTCAGAGTGACGGCTTTCTGACTGACGGAGGGCCCCCTGGACCTGTGCTTCCCCGCAGCCCAGCTGTGGGGATCGTGGTCGACACTCACCAGGGCCCGGCTTGTGGCCGTGGGCCCCGCACCGGGTCTGCCCTTCCCTGTACTGGGGGGAGCACCTCCAAGAGCTTGGTGACTTGCCAGGCGGTCCCAGCAGGAGGAGCAGGGCCCGCTGCCCGCGGAGGCTGAGTCGCAGCTGCCCACTCTGTCCTGTGTGGCTGCAGTTTGGGAGAAGGTGGCGTGGGGGTGTGGGCTGGGGGGTGTCGTCTGGGGGCTCAGGTTGCAGGACCCTGTGCTGTGAGGGGGTGTGTGAGTGGGGGGCTGCTCTCGAGGCCGCTGTCCCTGCTGTGCTCCCCTCCCAGGCGTCCCCTGACAAGAGGCTGCTTGCCCTTGTGTGCCCACTGCGGCCTCTGAGATGAGCCTCGGAAGGTGGACAAGAACCCCGAGGCTCCACTGGAAGAGAGAGGCGGCTGAAGCCCAGGACGGGCCCCCATTTGCCTGGGGCTACACAACTCACACTGAGCGATCCAGCCTCCCTGCTGCATCTGTCCTCATGCCCTCACCGGGGTGGCATCTCCAGTGGGGCTGGTCTTGGCTCCCTGAGTGGGAGGGTGAGGCCGACCCCGTGCATTGTGCTAAGGGGAGGCGGGGGCTCGGGGCCGTCGCAGAGCCTCCTCGCCACAGCCTTGAGGGCCCTGACTCCCGCTGGGGTTGGTGCTCCTTCCACCCGCTTGAGCTGCAGGGGCACGGGGCACCTGGCCCACTTTGGGGGAGGCCAGGCTGCCCATGGGCACCAGGGCGGGATCTTTGCTTTGGCCTTGGCTGCTCTGTGGCAGCTGACCCTGGGTCAGGGCCTCGCATCTCTGCGTGCGCCTTGGTTTCCTCACGTGGCAGACAGGCCAGGGTCTTATTTCCAAAGGTGCTGACGGCACTGTGCTCTGTGCCTGGGCACCCGGGCTGTGACGTGAACACCAGCTTTCAAGCACAGGAGCCTGGCCACGCTCTGGGCACCAGGGGAGTGAGGGAGGCGGTCCTTGTCCTCCGTGCCTCCGGGCTGAGGCCCCTCATCAGGTGCTGTGGCCCCCGCTCAGCCTTCCAGCGCAGCTGTGGGTCCCGGGCTTTCACCCAGAGGGTCAGGCCCGGCCAAGCCACCAGCCCCCTCCTTGGCGGGGCGGAGACGGCTGCTGCAGGCACCACCCCCCTTCCTCTCGTGCGTGGGTCCAGGAACAGGGTTGTTGGGCCTGATGCTTCTGTGTGCGCATGTTCACGTGGGTGAGCGTGTGCACACGTGCATGTGTGTGCTCTGTGCTCAGTCGTGTCTGACTCTTTGTGACCTGTGGGCTGTAGCCCGCCAGGCTCCTCTGTCCATGGGGATTCTCCAGGCAGAAATACTGGAGTGGGTTGCTATGCCCTCCTTCAGGGGATCTTCCCAACCCAGGGATCGAACCCACGTCTCCTGCATTGCAGGCAGACACTTTAGTGTGGCATGTATGTGTGGGTGCGCAGTGTGCAGTGGGTGCTTGCACACCCTGGGGCTGGCGAAGGCTGCCTCCCTGAGAGCTCTCTGTCCTCCCGAGGTGCTGCTGTGTCTGCTATCTCACTGACGCACAGACCAAGCACCACAGGCAGCAGGTGCTGGGCTGGCCACAGGGCACATGCCTTTCCTCATGAAGCTGACGGTCTAGTGGCTCAGACTGATGTTCATCAAGAAGTTGGAAACTAAAGTTCCAGCAGTGGCAGCGGTCAGGAAGGAGAAGTGCCTAGTGTTTCTAGGCCCTAGCTACGGGTGGGGTGCAATCCTGGAGGGCTTTCCTGAGGAGGTGACGTTTGCGCTGAGGGCTAAGGGATGCATGGGACGAGCCTCGCAGACAGAGGGGACAGTTTGGGCACATGTCCTCTGGCGAGAGGGGCCCAGGGCAGTTTGTGCAGGCAGAGCGCAAAGCACAACAGCATGTGTGTGGAGGGGGGGTCTCGCTGCCAGGACTGAGCTCCGGAGTGGGGAGAGGCTGGAGTCCCTGAGGTCGGCCGTGGCAAGAGCTGAGCCCAGTGGTCAGCTCGGTCCTGTGGCTGCTGCTCCTTTGCAGCAGCCACTGGGGCTGCAACAGGGAGGCAGCTGGGCCGCCATGCAGGCCTCAGAGCACCCTGCGGGGCACGGTATCATCTAGGGACCTCTCAGCTGCTGGGAAGGCAGGCAGGGTCCAGGAGTTGTGGGGTCAAGTCTGAAGACCCCTCCTCCGCTGTGACAGAGGCCCTCCCCCTTGCAGGCTGGGCGGGACCTCCGCCCCAGCCTGTGCCCCCGTCTGGGGGGTTGCGTGGAGGATGCTCCCAGGAGCCCCACACTCTGGTCTGAGGGGCTTGAGGCGCAGCCGCAGTTCAGGGGCCTGTGGGGTCACCAGCTGCCCTCAGGCCACAGCACGGGGACCGGCCTCTTGCGCCTCCCTGGAGGGGCGGCGGGGGAGGGGCAGGGTGGGCTCAGCTCCACCGGGCGGCGGGGGCGAGGCCGCTGACCGCCCTGTCCCGCAGGTTCTCACGCTCGGATGAGCTGTCGCGACACCGGCGCTCGCACTCGGGTGTGAAGCCCTACCAGTGCCCCGTGTGCGAGAAGAAGTTCGCCCGCAGCGACCACCTGTCCAAGCACGTCAAGGTGCACCGCTTCCCGCGCAGCAGCCGGCTGCCGCGGCCCTGACCTGACCCCGACCCCAACCCCGAGCGGCCGCCTCCTCCGCCCGGCACTCTGTAGCAATAAGTTATCAGCTCCCATTGGAGGGACGTGACGCCCATCTGGGCCACCTGGAGCCCAGGGGTGCAGACTCAGCACCGCCACCTCCCCGGGGACCCGGAGGTGCCCGCGCCGGCCGGAGGCAGCCTGCGCGCCCCGCGCCTTCCGTGGCCCAGCACCCCTCCCGCCGGGCTCCCCGCCTGGGCTGGGGCCAGCACTCGATTGCTGGGGAAGGAGAAGTGCGCAGTGTGGAAATGTCAGTTCCCGGAGGGAGCGTGCGGGGAAGAAGGAAGTAGGCCAGAAGTCCAGGCTGCACTGACCACCAGAAGGCGCCCAGGGCGGTGCAGGGGCGGGACCTGGCCGCTGGGTGGCTGTGGGCTTGGTGAAAAGACCCCTCTTGGCAAGGCGGCAGTGCATGTGCTTGAGTTGAACGTGCAGGACAGACGGACAGACGCAGGTCTGCCCCAGGGTGTCGGTTCCACGTGGCCCAGCCCCTCCTCCTGTTTGCAGACAAATCCAGTCGGTGCCTCTGGTCACCTTCGGGAGGAGAGGGCTGGTGTAGAAGAGCTGAGTAGAACCTCCCAAGTCCTGATTTAGAAGTGCATTCCTTATCTTGTCTAGAAATTAATATCAAATGAACTAGCTTGTTTTGAGAGGTTTATTTCACATCCTATGAATGTATGTAAATAAAATGTACATAGGTGCATCGACATAAAATCTTTTAATAACATATCAACATTGTGTAAATTTGAAATAAAATCTATAAAGCTGGTGTACATATGTTACAATTATGTATATTTTCTTTGGTCCTTCATAAAAATATATTTGCCAATAAAAAAAAAAAAGAACTTGATAACTCTGGCATTGGTGTGCTGATTTCCTTGGCTCTGCCAGGAAATGGAGTGATTCTGGGGGCCGAATCTGGTTTGCCACATGCAGGGGACCCTGGTTTGCACCCAGAGCGACACAGGGGCTCCGTGGATGTCCGACCCCTTGTCCACCAGTGCAGGGTCCCCGCACCCCCACCTCCATGCCCACGGCTGGGTGTCTGCTCCTTCCGTGTCCTGAGGGCTTTCTACTCCACAGACCCACGGCCGCCTGATTCCAGCATCACTTGTGGGAAGAGACCGCAGGCGGGCCCGGCCCACAGGGCCACTACTCTGCCGAGTTCCTGTCTGAGACCCTTGCTTGGCACTTCCTACCTTGTGTGCAGTGCACTGAGCATCGATTATGCACCCACTGTATGCACCGGGAAGGGGGAAAACCATTCCCTGGGTGCAACTCCCCCTGGGAAATGGCACGTGATGCCCACTTGCGATTCTGAACAGATCAGGGGTCTTGACTGGGCTGAGGCAGTGCCTGGCGTGAGCTCTATGGTCGAGGCCTCGAACCCGTGCCCCAGCGGGCCGGGAGGGAGCTGGCGTGGAGGGGCTGGGCTGAGCACCGGCCTGCTTCTCTGTCCACGTGCCCTGGGGGCTGTCAGTGACAGCCTCGGACCTGGGGCAGGTGGCGGGTCTGCAGGGGAGACGTGAGGGAGGCGTGTGTGCCTGTGCATGTGCGTGTGCACTGTGGTCTCCTGCAGTGAAGGCCCTCGTCCCCACTGACCTGGGAACCTCCTGCTGCAGCCATCTGCCTGTCCAGTAGAGCACAGCACAGGTGCAGAATGGACACCCCATCCTACCCGGCCCTGGTCCTGGGGATGCGACCCGGCCTTGTGACCTGTGCCCTTTGACCCTGACCGGACACACTCCCTGGGGGCAAACATGCCCTGGGGAAGCGAGGCATCGATCTCCACAGAGGCGCCGTCTTCATCCATAGAGAAACGGACCCGGGTGGTCGGGACGGTCACACTGGAGGATCCGTGAGCACATGTGTGTACACGGCTGGGTACTGACCTGGACACGGCTCACCCTTCCAAGTACGTCCCCAACAGCCACCCGCTTGGGTCCTCAGCCCCCGGCTGACCTCTCTCCAGGCCCAGCTAGGTGAACACTGGAACGTGTGCAGTACTGTCAGCGCCTCCTAGGTCCCCTGTGCCACAGAGATGCCTCTGCCTATAAGAAAGCAGTTAGCGCACGTGCTTACTTGTCCGGAGACTGGGGGCCACTCGGACAGGCTTTGTGTCAACCCAGATCCTAGAATACCCACAGTTTACTTACCAATTAAATTTAATGGTAAATTACCATCAACTAGCTTTAAGATTGTTCCCACATGTTTGCTGTGATACATAATGATACAAAACAGAACAGACCTTGCACATAGCTTCCTATACAACTTTTAATGGTGGGTTCGCTGGGTCAAAGAGCAGGCCGGTAACTTTTGCCAAATTACCATCCAAAAATCAATTGCACTGGGAACATAATTTGCTCACGCATTCAGTGTATTAGCTGTTCATCCACACTAGAACATGAACTCAGGAAGAAGGGTTTTGCCTGTTTTGTTCAGCACTGTGAGCCCAGCTCCCAAAACAAATATTTGTTGAGCAAATGACGTGGGTGGTAAGCAAGCACTATTGCTAAAATTGGGATAAGATATAGAAGTTAAATATACAATTTAAAGTTAAAAAGTCGTCTGCAGAATATTGGCTCCAAGGATTGTTGTTGTTTTTCAGTGGCTCAGTTGTGTCCGACTCTTTGTGTCCCCATGGACTGCAGCACGCCAGGCTTCCCTGTCCTTTACAATCTGCCAGAGTATGCTCAAACTCATGTCCATGAGTCACTGATGCCATCCAACCATCTCATCCAAGGATGTCTGCATCCTAATCTCCAAAACCTGAGCATATGCTTCCTTCTGTGGCAAAGGGGACTGCAGATGTAATCAAGTCAAGTCGAGATTCAGTTCAGTTCAGTCACTCAGTAGTGTCCAACTCTTTGCGGCCCCATGGACTGCAGCACACCAGGCCTCCCTGTCCTTCGCCAACTCCCAGAGTTTACTCAAACTCATGTCCATTGAGTTGGTGATGTCATCCAACCATCTCATCCTCTGTCGTCCCCTTCTCCTGACTTCAATCTTTCCCAGCATCAGGGTCTTTTCCAATGAGTCAATTCTTCCCATCAGGTGGCGGTGGCCAAAGTATTGGAGTTTCAGCTTAAGCATCAGTCCTTCCAGTGAATATTCAGGACTGATTTACTTTAGGATGGACTGTTTTGATGTCCTTGCAGTCCAAGGGACTCTCAAGAGTCTTCTCCAACACCACAGTTCAAAACCGTCAATTCTTCAGTGCTCAGCTTTCTTTATAGTCCAACTCTCACATCCATACATGACTACTGGAAAAAGGAGAGATTATCTGGGATTATCTGGTGAGCTCGAGGTAGTCACATGGGTCCTTTAAAGCAAGGGTCCCCAGCCCCCCGGCCACAGAGCAGTACCTGTTAGAAGTAGGGCCACACACAAGGTGAGGGCAAGTTAGCGGAGCTCCATCTGTATTTACGGCCGCTCCCCATCGCTGGGATTTCCACCTGAGCTCCACCTCCTGTCAGATCAGCGAGGGCATCAGATTCTCCTAAGAGCTCGAACCCTACTGTGACCTGAGCATGTGAGGGATCTAGGTTGCAGCTCCTTCTGAGAATCTAAGGCTGGATGATCAGAGGCAGAGCTGAGCCGGTGATGCTAGCTCCGGGGAGTGACTGCAGGTACGGATGATTGCGATCACAACATGTAAGGCACTTGAAGCATCTGTAAACCCTCCCTCCCACCCTGGTCCGTGGAGGAAGAGTCTTCATCGAAACAGGTCCCTGGTGCCAAAACGCTTGGGCATTGCTGCCTTAAAGTGGGTCAGGAGGCGAGGTGGTGGCAGCAGAGGTCAGAGGCTGGAAGCTCCCACTCTGCTGACTGAGGAGAGGGAACAAGTGGCCACAAGACAAGGAGCAAGGCGCCCCTGAAAGCGGGAAGAGGCAAGCAGACGTGCTGCCCTGGAGCCTCTGGAGGGGACCGGTGGTGTGGACAGCTTGATTCTCCGTCTGACCTCAGAACTGGGAGCGGAGGAATGGGTGTTGTTTCAAGCACCATGTTCCTGGAAATTTTCACAGTGGCAGTAGGAGACTGATGCAGGTGACACAGGAGGATTAGCATAAACATTTGATCTCCAAACACCAGCTGTGCAAGAAAGAGGTGGGAGGGAGGGGTGGGGCAGAGGCGACTGAAGTTTCCGCTCTTCTCACGGGGAGCCTCGGCCGAGTCAGTGGCTGAACACACAGGTGGTTTAGTTCCAGCTGCGGGAGGGGACCCTGAACCCTAGGATGCAGAGCACCACCTCCTGGGGCAGGGCGGGGCCACGTGACCCCCGCTCTGGCACGATGTCCCCTGACCTGCTCTGAAGGCTCCTGGCGGTGGTGCCCGCCCCCCCGGAGGTGCAATGGGGCAGTCAGAGCCCGCCGAGCTCCAGGCCCGGGTAAGCTGGTGGGGCCAGGCCGGGGGGGGCACACAGGAGACAGAACTGTCTCTCGGGGACCCGCTTACATCAGCCCCTACACAGGCAGCCCTGCCTGGCAGCGGGTACTGGAGTTTCCAGGCATGTTTCATGCCTCTTCAGTATGCCCTCTAGGTCTCCTTGTGTGCTGGGCACAGCTCCACCTTGGGGCCAAGGCCCGATCACTTTGTGGGGCTCATCGCCTTGAGACATGGCTTCCCTAGCGCGTCCACACTCTAGAGCCTCAGCTTGCTTGTTGGTTAGTGGGAGTTGGCAGGGTCCCTGCCAGTGGAACTTCAGGTTTCAGGGGACCCTTGGGGGTGACTCCTCCTGGATCTGCCACCAGTGGGTACTGAGGGGCTCGGCTCCCCTGGGTCCGTTGTTGGGAGCAGCTGGTGGCGGGGTGATGTGAGGGCCGTGGGCTGAGCGCCGGCCCTTGGTGGCTAGCGGGCTAGGGAACCGAGGGCTGCAAGTGAGTTGTTCCGTTTGTGGTTCCGTCCACACACCGGGCTGCCGAACCACAGGAGGATCAGGTCTTTCTGTGGCTCTGCCTGGAAATGCTCTGGAAAGGGTATCCTAGTGAGAGCTTTTGAGGCCAGCCAAGTCGACACAGAACATTTCAGGAACGCAAGCAAAGCTTAACACACCTGCTTTAGGCGGGCCCACTACGGAGGGCCCCTCTGAGGAGGTGACGTTAGAGTGAGGAGGAGCCTTGGGAAGAACAGACGGAAGGGCAGTCAAGCCAAAGAAACAGCAGGTGCAAAGGCTCTGGGGCAGGAATGGGCCTGCGTGTCTGAGGCCTTGAGCCAGGAGGATGTGGGCACTTTGGAGAGGGTTGAGGGCAGGCAGGGGTCCCCAGTATGTGGTCACCTGCAGTAAGATGTCACCTTTTGACTCAACCAGCTTGCCTGTTACCAAAACAAGCCCTAACCCGGGAGTCTGTTTTCTGTTCCCTTTCCTGCTGTTCCCTCTGCTCCAGTGTCATTGAAAAGAGAGAAAAAGGAAGGAAAAAAAGATCCAACCCGGTCAGTCAACTCCCTGACCGCTGATCTTGCCCACACTCTCTTAGGTGGTGATAATGACTTTTGTGTTCTCAGTGCAGTGGTAGTCCGCTGCTTCAGCGAGGGAGGGACTGGACCAGATTCAAGTTTTCAGGAGGGTCCCACTGTTGTGTGCAAAAGAGCATGGGCCTCCGTGCTGACCCCGGTGTCGCTGAGGAGGAAGACAGCCCACCCAAAGGGGCTGAAGTCGGTGACCATGACTTCATGACAAGACTCTTGGGCTGGGGGGCAGGTGGGACAGGGCGGAGGCTGGGGGGGCCGTGCCAGGAATCACCCTGCCCTCTGTCCCACCCTCTGTCCTGCTGGGGCCTCCTGCTGGTTGAAGCTCCGGGGCACAGCCCGGCAGGTCGGCCTCCAGGACCTGGCTGGGGCCCCAAGGGTGACGAGTGCCGACTGACCACCGGGGAGACACAGGAGCGGACTGAGACGTGGCAGAGCTTGCGGCTGCATGGACCCGGTGATGGCAGTGGGGGCGAAAATGGCCTTGAGAATGTGGGTGGCGGGATCTCGGGACTCACTGGCGGGTTGGATGGGGGTCAGAAAAGGGTTGAATTTCTTTGTGGTGGCCCTTTGGGAAAAAGAAAAAAAAACAAGATGCAAAACTATGGCAGAGAGACAGGCAGGGTGGGTGGAGAGACCAGGTTTCAGGGAGCACAGGCCTTGAGCCTAGCAGGGGTGAGCACACACGTGGGTGGGGTGATGCTCAGAATCCTTGTGTGCTGCGAGGGCGCAGGCCCCTGGTCAGGACGGAGCAGAGCTGGCCGTGTGAGGTACCCCCTCCTGTTTGGGGGCCACAGACAGTCCAGGGCCCCAGCGGTGGGTCCACGGCAGTGGAGGGGCTGAGAAGGACCCCCCCCAACAGTGGACTGCTTCCCGAGCTGGTCCATCCGGCCAGGGCATCTGGGTTCACCACCACTAGAGCTGTCGTCTGGGATGATGGCGGGTTATGCTGGGGTGATCTGAAGACAAATCACAAATGCTCAGCTGGGGTGCCCGTCCATGCCCATGGCAGTTCCACGGACACCTGACGATGAACGTGGGCCAGAGGCTGAGGCAAGAAGACAGGGGGGCAGGGATGTCTCATAACTAGTGTCCTAGTTAGGCTGGACTGTGGTCAGGCTTCCTGGAAGGGCACGCACGCCGGTGGGGCCCAAGGATGAGAGGCCCTGCTGAGCTCAGAGTCCTGCAAGGGCTTCCTGGGCCAGAGCCAGCACATGCAAAGGCCCTGAGGTGAGACAGACTGAGAGGAGGTTGGTGTGTCCAGAGCGTGGCCATCCAGGGGACCCTAGGCAGCAGGCTGGGGAGCTCTTGCTTCCAGCGTGGGCAGCGGGAGGTTGTACGGGGCCCTCAGCCCCCCACCCGCAGCTGCCCTGGGCCCGCCGTGGTCCAGCACCACAGCTTCCATCACATTCTCACAAGTGAGCCCTACCGGCTTCGAGGCAGAACACAGCGTGTCCACCCTGTGGGGAGCCTGCAGCAGGCGCTAAGAGAATGGGGTGGGGTGGCGCAGGGATGCCCATGCAGTCTGTGCCCGACAGCTGCTCGAGTCTGTCTCCAGCACAGCAGAGACTTCTGTGAAATCCACGCATAGGGAGTGAGCCCACGGCGCAGAAGGTGGTCAGTGGAGAGCTGGCGTCCCCGGCCAGCACGCTCCCCCCAGAGGCCAACTCCAGAATATGCTGAGCACAGAGGCACGTGCACTTTTAAAACACAAGAGAGACCCTCAAGCACACTCACTGGCTTAACAGTCTCTCCAGGCCTGGTGGGGCTGCCCGCCCCCCTCAGGGGCCCCTCAGCCCTGCCAACCCCTGGCTCTGGGGAGGCCCCTGATGCCACGCCTGCCGCAGGTATCCCGTGGGAGCAGAGAGGCTGGCCAGGTGGAGGCAGGGATTAGGTCAAGGGTATTTGCATTTTTAAAGTTGGGTTAGTGTCTGCAAGGAGTCCTTGCCGCTGGACTGGAAACCCAAAGACAGAGGTGCTGGTGGTGGTTGTTCAGCCGCTAAGCTGTGTTTGACTCTTTGGACTGCAGCACACCAGGCTCCCTTGTCCTCCACTATGTCCCAGAGTTTGCTCAAATTCATTTCTGTTGAATCAGTGATGCTGTCTAATCATCTTATCCTCTGAGGCCCCCTTCTCCTTTTGCCTTCAGTCTTTCCCAGCATCAGGGTCTTTTTCGATGAGTCGGCTCTTCACATCCGGTGGCCAAAGTATTGGAGCTTCAGCTTCAGCATCAGTCCTTCCCATGAACACTCAGGACTGATCTCGTACAGGATGGACTGGTTGGATCTCCTTGCAGTCCAAGGGACTCAAGAGTCTTCTCCAACACCACAGTTCAAAAGCATCAGTTCTTCGGCGCTCAGCTTTCTTTATGGTCCAACTCTCACATCCATACATGACTAATGGAAAAACCATAGCCTTGACTAGATGGACCTTTGTTGGCAAAGTAATGTCTCTGCTTTTAAATATGCTGCCTAGGTTGGTCATAACTTTTCTTCTAAGGAATAAGCGTCTTTTAATTTCATGGCTGCAGTCACCATCTGCAGTGATTTTGGAGCACAAAAAATAAAGTCTGCCACTGTTTCCATTGTTTCCCCATCTATTTGCCATGAAGTGATGGGACCAGATGCCATGCATGATCTTAGTTTTCTGAGTGTTGAGCTTTAAGGCAACTCTTTCACTCTCCTCTTTCACATTCATCAAGAGGCTCTTTAACAGCAATAAATAAATATATACATGATTTTTTTTAAAGAAGCTCCAACTCCAATCCTTTGGCCACCTGATGCGAAGAGCAGACTCATTTGAAAAGACCCTTATGGTAGGAAACATTGAAGGCGGGAGGAGAAGGGGACGACAGAGGATGAGAGAGTTGGATGGCATCACCGACTCAATGGACATGGGTTTGAGTAAACTCTGGGAGTTGGTGATGGACAGGGAGGCCTGGCGTGCTGCAGTCCATGGGGTTGCAGAGTCGGACAAGACTGAGCGGCTGAACTGACTGAACATTTATGTGAAGTGACTGACCGGACCCCTGTCTCCACAGATGCAGGGCTCACCACCGTGTCCTCAGCTCTGGTTCACTGGTAGCTGGCGTGAGGAGGCTGTTCTGTCACACAGGCTACACAGCAAATCCCGGCAATTATTTTGCCCACAAATCTTCCATTTGAGCAGGCACGGCGGGGGTAGTCTACTTCTGCGCCTCTTGGAATCCGCTGGTGATTTGCAGCCTGGGGCTTGAAATTATCTGAAAGTTTGGTCACTCATGCCTGGGACGGATGCTGCCTCCAGGCTGAGGCCTCAGCTGGGGTTACCAGCCAGGACACCCACATGCAGCCTCCACACGTGGCCAGGGCTTTCTCGGAACGAGGAAGTTGGTTCCAGGGCAGAGAGTCCAGGAGAGAGAGCCAGAAGGAAGCCCTCCGTCTGTCGTGACCTAGTCTGGAGAGTCACTCCACCTGACTCCCACGCCTGCTGTTTGTCAGGGTATCCCGAACACCTGCCGAGGTCCAAGGGGTGCCCTGGTGGAGTGCAGCAGGATTCGGGAAGAGCGTTCAGGACTGGACGTGCTGCTCTGGGTATTTCTGGAAAATACTCACTGTCATAAGGGGCTGCAAATGCCTCAACGTCCCAGGAGAAAAATTAGTCCTACCTAAAATTCTGTACCCTGCCAACCTATAAATCAGGTGATTGAAAGTGCAAGCTCTCGAAAGTTCATTCCCGTGACAGTCTTAGAGAAAGTCTCTAAAAGAACACTCCACCAAAACTAGGGAGGAGAGCAAGGGTGCAGAAGACACTGTCTTGCAGGGAAGAAGAAAGGGAGGCAACTCCTCAGGTGGTGACTAACCAGGAGGCCAAGAGATCAGCCGGACATAGGAGCAGGAGGGCGTGGTGTCCCAGGGGCATCTGTGCAGGAAAACACGCACTCTGAGGCGCTGACGCAGCAGCCTGTGGGTCCGTCACTAGGAAGCGATATCCACAACCACCATAGTGATGAGTGATCATGACCCAGAATGAAACAGATGACAAGCGGACTGACTGAATAAAATGGAGCCTGGACACAGGATATGTACAGATGCTTCATATGCGGCCATGATCAAAGTGCAGATAGAGGAATTATAGACCTTAGTGTTTGGCAGTAATCCATTAGCCAAACAGGGGAAGAGTGAAACTGAGCCTCTGACATACTACACACACACGAATAGTTTCCAGGAGAATTGAAGACAAAAACGTGGAAGGCATGTCTGTAAAGTCTTTAGAAAATGGAAATATTTGCCACACACATAACTGGCCAGGGATGGTGGTGTGGTGGTTTAATCCTAAGTCGTGTCCCACTCTTTGGGACTCCATGGACTGTAGCCCACCAGGCTCCTCTGTTCATGGGATTGTCTAGGGAAGAATACTGCAGTGGGTTGCCATGCTCTCCTCCAGGGTATCTTCCTCACCCAGAGATAGAACCTGTGTCTCCTGCATTGGCAGATGGATTATTCACCACTGAGCCACCAGGGAAGCCCTAGGTTTGATTGCTGTTGGTTTCACAAGTGCTCTGACTAGAGTCAGAAGATGAGGGTTTGAGTTAGCAAGGAGGTTGGTGGCTCAGACGGTAAAGCCTACAATGTGGGAGACCTGGGTTCGATCCCTGGGTCAGGAAGAGCCTCTGGAGAAGGAAATGGCAACCCACTCCAAGACTCTTGCCTGGAAAATCTCATGGATGGGGGAGTGTGGTAGGCTACAGTCCATGGAGCCGCAGAGTCGGACACGACTGAGCAACTTCACTCACCTTTCACTAAACAGAGTTTAGCCCAGCAGAGTTAGGGTAAAAACACCCTGGGTTAGAGTTTGGGGAGGATGGGGTTTAAACTGTGCTCCTGAAACAGGATTCTGAATAAATGAGGATTCCTGTGGGGCCAGGGCTGGGGCAGGGCTGCAGGTTTCCCGACCAGGTTTAAATTGGGCAGGTTGGAAGGGGAGGGTGTTCGCCTGTGCGCACCGGGGCTGCACAGACTTTGATGTCCACACTTCCCATCCCCTCATCTCCCTGCGGCGGTCTGCAGCAGTCCAGGAGGGGCCCTGGGGTCCCCAGCAGGATTCAGTGCCCGGAGGTGGCCGCGGCCTCGTCCGCGGGCGCGCAGGACAGCGATCCGGACGCTGGACCGGACGCGCGCTCGCCCGGACACAAGGTCGCCGTTTGCGCCTCACGTGGGCTCTCCGCGCAGCTTGTTTACTGGCCTGCGTCACCGGGAAACGTCCGCCGCAGCCTGGGACAAAAGGTTCTTCTCTGATGAGTCCCGCTGGACAGAGGGCGTTCGCGGGGTGGCGCGCACACACCGCCTTCGGGCGCCCCCCGGTGGGCCGGTCGGACCGCGCCAAGCCGCCGCTCTGCCCGCCTGCCCTAGCCTGTCCTCTGATCCGGGGGAGCAATCTGATCCCGGGAGCGATGACAGCCCCCCGTCACAGCGGGAACGACATGCCAACCCTCCCTGACCTGGCGGGCAGTTCCCACCTCCCGTTCCCCTCCCCCCACCCCTTGAGCAGCGTCCCGTCTCCCCCACCCTCCCAGGACCCTGTTTAGACCTGCACACTGCATCGCAGCCTCCCAGGGTCATCCCGTCTATGCTCCGCAGCGTCCCCTGCTCCCCCAGGGCCTCCCTAGACTGGCCGCCAACACTTTCCCTATAGCTCTCTGAACACTTTCTCCTGCAGCCAAATATGGATGCTAAAAGCCGCCCTGTTTTCTCCCCAGGCGCCAATCAAATTACCTGTCCATCTCCGAGGTCAGGCAAGCAATCTGATGACCGTAACGGAAAGAGCAGGCCAGGCCCAAGCACTGCCAGGGCAGGTGAGGGCCCTGGGGTGGGAGGGACCTGCGGGGCAGGTGGAATGCTTCATACTCCCTTCCAGGGCCTGCTGGCGTCCCTGGAGGGGCCCACGGGAGTAGTGTGGACCACAGCAGGACTGGAGCCAGATAGCTGCGTGTGACAGGCCGGTGAGGTGGAAGCCGTGCACAGGGTCCGTATGGCCCACGAGAGCCCCGGCTCACCGCGAGGCAGACTTTCTCCACGTCCTGCAACCTCTGAACCTGAAGGAAGGAGAAAGGGAAATCCAGATGCAAGTGGCCTAGGCAGGCAGGCATCTGAGCACCGCGGTGCCCGGCCAGCCCCACTGGGAGTTACCAAGAGCACCCCCGGGTTTCTGCGGCTGCACAGCTGCTCCTTCCCGTTGCCACTGTCAGCCTCCGGACTCCTGGGGCAGCCACGGAGGTGTCCCACGTGGTCCACGTCTGTTCTGCAGGAGAGGACTGGCACCCGTTGGAGGGGTTCTAAGCTTGCACACGCCCAGACGTTAGGCCCCTGAGGCTGAGAAGCACAGGGAGGGACCCTGCCTGGCTGAGCAACCCACGGTGTCCACCCCCAGCTGCGGACCCCCTAACCTGGCCCTCCCCAGCTGCCTGAGCACTGTGTTTCCGCAGGCAGGGGTGGTGAGGGTGGGGGAGAGGCACCGGGGTGGTCATGCGCTGGGCTGTGCAGTCAGACTGCTCGAGTTTGAGTCCCAGTTCTGCCTCGTATGGACTGTGGTTGTGGACAAACACCTTCCAGTCTGACTGTCAGCTTACTCGTGGAGATCATGACCACCCCGCTGGGGTGCCCTGCAGACCTCTACAGTCAGGACACCTCTCTGGCCACACTATGACCCAGGACACCCCTCCGGCCACACTGTGACTCAGGACACCCCTCCGGCCACACTGTGACTCAGGACACCCCTCTGGCCACACTATGACACAGGCACACCGGCATCCTGAGCTAGGTGCTGGGTTCTGTGCTATCACACAGCATCCCTCCAAGGTCATTCTTACTGTTCCCACTTTTCAGGTGGAGAAACTGAGACCCAGAGCACTAAAGTAAACTGCCCAAGGTCACACAGCCAGAGAGGGTCAGAGCAAGTACATGGACCCAGCCCAGCCTGATGCCACAGCCTGTCTCCTCAGCCACCAAGGTCTCCTGTCTCTGAGCAGTGGGTGGGGGTCAGGCTCTCATCTGGAAAACAGAAGCCCCTGGGAGTTTCTAGGAAAGGAAGTTGAATATAGAAAATTGTTACACACGTGAGGGAAGTAACTAGATGCCGAAATGGGAATGAATGGTGGGGCCATGGGAAATTACTCAGGGCTCCTGGCCAGGCTGGAACCACGCAGGCCTGCCCAGGAGGCCACAGCAGAGGAGCCCTTGAAAGCAGAGGGAGGGGACAGATGCTCTGGCTCCAGTATGTCCCCACCCTCCAGCCTCTCCCCCGCCAGACCCCTCGGGCCTCCAGAGGAGCCAGGCCTAGGCAGTGTTGGTGGAAGGACCTGGAGGATGTGGGTCGTGACGGGACACAGCAGCAGGATGTCCTGTTCCAGGGATGTCTCCCAAGAGGTCAGCCCCAAGCTGAGTCTTGAGAAATGTAGTGGAGCCAAGCAGGACCTTCTGGGGCCTTCCTGGGACAGACCTCCCCACTCATGTCATCCACCTGCCTCTTGTCTGTAGAGAAACGTTAGCCAAAGAGTAAATGTGATCAGAGAAATGAGAAAACACAGAGAGAAAGAAAAACAGTCAAGTAAGACAAAATAATAAGATGTTAGTCATTAAACTAAGCACAGCACAAAGTCAGGGACCTTTAGATCTTCCTCAAGGACTGTAGATAATATTTTGAGCCCCACCCCTTGAACTGTTTTGCAGACACTGAAACCCCCGCCCAATGGGAGAACTTAACTATGTGCTTCCCACAAGATGTGGACCCCAGACTGGATGGAACCAGAAGGTTGGGGATGCTGACCTCTGGTTACCTCACAATCGGAAGAATGTCCATATGCTGATCATGGCCCCCGCAACCCTCTGCCCTGGCATTGCCCCCTCCTACGTGATCTCCAAGCAAAACCCAGGGAGTGTGGAGTCGGGTCTTTTGGACATAAGTCCACCTTCTCCCCAAGACTGCCAGGTTCCTCAATAAAACCATCTTTCCTGTTACCTAACACTTGTCTCTCAGTATTGATTTCTTGATCGACCTGCAGCTGAACCTGAGTTTGCTAACAGTAGGAGTTTGACATCAGAATAAAGGTCATTCCAAAAAAGGGGCGACTAGAAGCCCAGGCACAGTCGGTTTTGCAGGAGTGACCTGAGACCTGCTGCCATGGAAACATACCAGCTCCTGTCCTCCTGCTGGACCACCTGTGCCTCTGACAACCACCCCCCCTCCACCGGGCTGGAGACCCCTTCTTAGGAGCCCCCACTTCCTTCCTGCCTCTCTTGCAGTCAGGATGGAGGGGGGACCCTCAGGCTCCTGCCTATCAGAGACAGAGTGCAGGCAGGTGACCCAGGTTCTGCAGGTCAGAAACAGACATCAGGACCCCTCACGGCCTGGTGTCTCCCTCGGGTCACATCTGCTGCCCGCCTTGGGCTTGTCTGGGGGTGGCTGGCTCCCACCCCCTGCAGACTCAGGGAGCCCCCCTGTCCTTTTCGTTTGTAATTGGCTACTGTTGATTTCTGTATCTGTTCTCAAGAACTCTGACTGTCACACCTCCTTTCAGGAGGAAATCAGCTCACATGTTGTTAACAAGGGGTTGGCTTTTCTCCTTTTGAGATGGATATTTTCCAGACTCCTAAAGTCTAGTTAGAACTCATGGTGCTTGAGATGAACCCTCTCAGAACCATGTGCTTTCCTACTCAGTCACTGGTTCACACAGCCTGAACTGTAGACTGTGGACCCCAGGGAGGCGGGGCTGCAGACTCAGGCCGGCAGCTGGATCACTGGGACTGTAAGTCCCCCCACTTTGGGCAGACCCAGAACAGACCAAGGAACTGCTCCTGCCTCAGGCAGAGCTGGGAGTTGCTGGGACTCACTGGATCTGCAACACTGGCCTTCAGACTGTTCAGAGGCCCCCAGGGTCCCTACGTGCCTTATGTGTGTTAGTCACTCAGTCGATCTGATTCTTTGCGACCCCATGGACTGTAGCTTGCCAGTCTCCCCTGTCCATGGGATTCTCTAGGCAAGAATACTGGAGTGGGTAGCCACTCCCTTCTCCAGCGGATCTCCCCAACCCAGGGATCGGACCCAGGTCTACTTGCATTGCAGGCGGACTCTAGGTCTGAGCCGCCCTTGTCAATCTATACATCCCTGAGATGAGATGTGTGGGCGGAACTGGTGGCCATGGTCAAATCTCAATGAGGGGCCTCCTGCTGTTTTGGAGGATAGGGGACTTGGCGGGGGGGGGGGGGGATGGTGAGTTTCGGCGATCTAGCGCGGACCCCTCCCTGTTTACTGACAGGTGTGCCACCCTGCCTTCATCATGCGTCACATGCAGCCTCTGGAGCGGCGGATCTCCACCCGAGTCAGCACCGAAGTCACCTTCGCCGGGCGGGCTTGTCGGTGCCCAGATCGCCGGGTCCGCCGCCCGGGTCCTGCAGAATGTTTGCTTCTGTAACTAGTTCCCAGCACGTGGGATGCTGCGGCCCCGGGACCACAGTTGTCAGAGCCGCCCCTCTAGACCATAAAGTTCACTTGGCAGGAAGAGGCAGGCAGGTGATGCACGTGAAAAAATTAATCAGGAGAATGACGGAAACAGCAAGAGGGGCGCAGACCAGGAAGGAAGCCAGCGCACAACTGGGCCGGGCAGGTATAGCTCAGCCTCCCCGCCGCCGCCGGAACCTTTGTGACGTCACAGCCCCGCCCGCCAGGAGAATGGTTGCCATGGCGACGTAAACCGAAGGCCTGGGCTCGCGGAGCCCGGAGGCAGCAGCTGGGAAGCTTTGGAGCGAGCGCTGGCGTGCGGAGCGGGTGGGTGCGCGCGGGACCTGGGCGGGAGCCGCGGGCGGGATCAGGGCGGACACCTCGCGCGCCCCCCCAAGCCCCTGTCGCAAGGCTTCTGGTTCCTTACTCATCGCGTAGCCAGCCGTCTAGCTACCCCTCTTCCCTCCAGGCCCATGCACCCTCGCCACACGCCCGGACGGGCCAGACGTGGGTGTGGGGAGGCCCGACCCTGCTACAAGCCGAGTACTCAGATTCCCTTTGCGGAGGCTGCAGCCGGCATGTGGCTGGAAGGGTGCAAGTTTTGGAGTCAAGGAATCTTGGGCCGGAGTCCCAACCTCGGCCCTTCCTGGCTGTGTGACTTTGGGCAGTTTGCTACTTTGTTTCATCTTCTGCAAAATGCAGACTGGCTCCGCAAATAGTTAAAAAAAAGCGCCGCGTAGGGGCGGAACGCTTATTGAACCACCAACCAGTGCCTCCCCTGGTCCTCAGGGAGCTTACATTCTAGGGGAGCTAGGCAATCGACCGTTGTTAAGGGGTTATATCAGCTATTGGAAACTGGTCAAAGGGAAGAGGATGGGGTGGTGGGAAGATGCTTCTCGGGAGGGGCGGGCCTGAGTGCTGGACGGGGGTGGGAGGGGCCAAGGCCCGGGCTGACCGTGGATGGGCGGCTCTGCGAGCAGAAGGACTAGCCGGGGCGGCTGGAACCACGCCGGGGATGGGAGGGAGGCGCGGCGGGCCGGAGCTGCAGGTGTCCTCCTCGTGGTGAGCCCTGGGCAGGCGCCTGCACTTCTCAGCAGCCGTGGGCGGAGGGCGGGGGGGCGGGGCTGCGGGTTGGACCCAGCCGGCTCAGACGCTGTCTCTCCCCAGGTTGGGAGTCCCCTCTAGCCGATGTCAGGTTTCTCAATGCACGCCTCCTCCTCGGCGCCGATGTCCGAGGTCCTGCCTCCTATGGTCTCCAAGAGCATAACTTTCAACAGTAAGTGCTGGGCTGGGGAGGGCTTGCGCAGCGTCAGAGGCAGCCTTGGGGGGCCTGGGGCGGCGGGATCAAGGTGGAATCAAGGCGACAGCGATTCTAATACAGGCCACGGACCAGAAATCACAGGCTTTGCCAAGTTCCCTAGAAACTCCATGCTGTAATCCCTAGGGCTGCTGTAGCCAAGCCCCACCCCAGCCTGGGGCTTAACCCCCAGAGTTTATTGTTTCACAGCTGCCGGGACCAGGAGTCCCGAGTCCGGGGCAGGGATGCTTCCATTCTGAGGCAGGGTGGGGACCCTGTGCTTTGTGCCCTCCCAGCTTCTGGTGGTTTGCTGGCGACCTCTGGTGGTGGTTGGCTGGTAGAGGCATCATCTTGGTTTCAGCTTTCTTATTTCCCCTTCTTAATAAGGCGGCACATACTTGCCCAGCGTGACACCACCGGAGTTACATCTGCAGCCACCCTCTTTTCAAACAGGGTCGCATGCTATGGTGCTGGGTGTTAGGACTTCAGCTCTTCAAAAGCATTCATTTGAGGGAGGAACACAGTTCACCCCAAGACAGGCCTGGAGGAGGGTGCCGCAGCGGAGGTGGGGCTCGCTCAGCTTTCCTGCAGCCTCAGCTGCTGGCCAGCCCCCCACCACCACCCGTGCTGGAGGCCCTCACCTCTTCCCTGGGGCTCCCACTGAGTGACCTGGGGGTGGCCGCCAGGCTGAGGGGCAGAACCGGCCACACCCCCACTGCTTTGGTTTACTGGTCCTGGGCTTCCGATTCCAAAGGGTGTTGAGAGCCCCTGTGTGAAACTCCACCTGCTTGGAGGCTCCACTGTGTTCTCAGAGAGGCTTCCTAGGTAGTGCTAGTGGTAAAGAACCCGCCTGCTAATGCAGGAGACTCAAGAGACACGGGTTCAATCCCTGAGTTTGGAAGATCCCTTGGAGGAGGAAATGGCAACTCACTCCAATATTCTTGCCTGGAGAGTTTCAGGGACAAAGGAGCCTGGCAGGCTACAGTCCATGGGGACACAAAGAGTCAGTCATGACTGAGCACACACAAAAGTTGACTTATGTTTTATTCACTGTGAATTTGTAGGACTTCAAGCCTGGAAGAAGCATTGAGAGAACTGCTACAGCAGGGGAGGGGAGGAGGTGGGTTATATAGAAGTTTTGCAACAAAGGGCAGGTAGTCTGAATACCAAAAGATTTTTGTTAATTTAACGAATTTAGCGCTCTTCCAAGTGTGGGAAGATGCAAGAGTCTGGTCTCACTGAAATCATTCCTTTCGTGTGCCTGTCAGCTCCCTGGGGCCAGTGTCCTTCCTTTACCTTTGGGGGTGGTGCCCCGGGATTGCAGGTATTGTTCTCCTTCCTGGGTGCCCTGGAGGCCAGGAGTCACTTTAGACTGTGACTTCCTGGTTTATTGATGTGGCAGAAAATATTGCATTCTCAGAGGGGAGGGTATTCTAGGCCTTGAGCAGGGGATGAGGTGAGGTGCTGGAGGAAGAGACAGAAGGCCAGTGTGGGCCAGTGTGTAGGGCCCTGTGGGCTTGGGGAGGACTGTTTGGTTCTGCTGGGATGAGAGAGACAGCCCAGGTCTACGAGTGTGTGACTGGGGCACCATTCCTCCCACCTGGAGCGGGGGTGGGGGGCACTTGGCCACAGCTCCATCGAGACACAGCTAGTCCGTGCCCTGGCGTAGAGGTCAGAGGTCCTTGGTGGGGAGCTTGGCTTGGCAGAGGGGCTGGCCATGCCAGAGTGGAACCCAGGCTCCCCAGGCAGGGCTGGTGGGGGCAGGGCTGCAGGACCCCTGCTTCTAGGAGACCCGGCCTGTGGCTGGTCCCCCTGTCTCTGGGGGCTCCTGGCATCCAGGCCAGAACCTGCCTGAGCCTCTTGGGTCCAGGAGTGGACTAGGGGGGAGTGATCACTGAGTGGATGGTGGTATCTCCTTGAAGAAGGAATTCATGGGGCCTGGACTCCATCTTAGGCCTGTTCCTGCTGATCATGTTCGGCCACCTCTCTAATGGACTCTGAACTCTGTGCTTAGTGCCTGTGGAAACGACAATAGAAGGACAAGACCCCCTCCGGACAGGGGAATCTTGAAGATTGTATTCAGGTTACTCATCACCTAAGGGAAAACAAACTAATCCCCCTACCTCCTGGACAGGTCATAGATTTTTTTCTGTCACCTCGGGCTTATTGATAATTGATTGTTTGAATATGGGGTTATTGTGATTGTATTTACCTTTCCTTTGTTTATGTAAGTCACAAGGAAATTGGGGTGGTGGGTTCAGACACGTACACATGGGGTATAAAAGATTTTCACAAATGCTGCTCGGGGTCCTTGGCTAAGAGGAGACTCTGCCTTGGGCCTGCCGGTGTAATAAACTGCACTTCACTATCTGCATCGTCCTTCTGAGTGAGCTTGTTTCCCGAACACGTGGGTATGACATTCTGAAGGTGAGACTGGGCGGGGTGAGGGGTCATTCCTGCTGAAGGAAGCTCACTGCCAGGCTCTAACCTGAGCAGGCTGGGGGGGGGGTGTGTGTGTGCTCCCCCATGTCTGCACCTCCCGCGCTGGGGACCCCCCTGCCCTGCATGTAGACGTCCCTTCCCTATCCGCTGCTGACTCTAGGGGTGGGGCTGGATGCAGTCCTTCAGTTTGGTGATTTAGGAAACATGGTTTTAAGTGACCCAGTCTTAGTCTGGGGAACTGCAGAATCAGGCCGCCTGAAGCCCAGGCTGGGGGCCACGTGTGGGCGCACCTGCTCTGTGCCTAGCACTGTGCTGGAGTGCAGAGGTCAAGGGTGCGGAGGCAGGCCCACTCTCAGGGGGTTTGGGGATGGGGTGACCTGGCGCTGTCCTCTCTACTCCTTGGACAGACCAGGCAGTCCCTGCATAGAGTGCCCCCCCCAGCCCCCACGAGCTTGCTCAGTCAGGCCACCTCCCCACCCCACCATCCAGGACTTTCCTGGGGCGACCACCCCTTCCCTACCCTTCTCCTTGCCCAGCTTATCTTCTGGTTAGCCCTGGCCCCCTTCCCCAGCTGGTAGACTGTCAGCTGCCCGAGGGCTGGGGGCTCTCTGTTTGCCTCTTAGGCTGCTGTCTTTTCCAGAACCCGGTACACAGAAAACCCGCAATGAAATTCTGTTAGGCTGCAAGCTTTCCCCAAGGGTCAGGACTTTCCGCCACTGCTTTCCAATGTCATGCTGAGTTCAGCTAGAGCGTTTAGACGGGGAAGAGAAGCAAAAGGCTTTCAGACAGGGAAGGAAGAAGCAAAAGTCTCTGCTCACAGATGATGTGATCCTGGATGTGGAGAATCCCTGAGAAAGCTGTGTGCTCGTAAATGGATGTAGCAGCATAGGAGAACACAAGATCCACACTCAAACATGAGTTGTGTTTCCATATTCCAGCCATGAACAGACCAACTTGGGAAATAAGGGGCAGTCCCATTCACGATGGCATTGAATAGAATAGATATCCAGGAAAGGGGTGACGTCGTGGGAGATGACCAAGCAAGAAGACCCGGGAGTCAGTCTCTCCACCAAAATGACGCTCCAGCAGGCAGGCCCTGTCAGAACCCCAGACAGGAACTCTGCAGCTTCCAGGAGAGAAGTTAACGCCGAGGCGGGGGGATTCCAGGGGACTCTGGCATTTTGTGGCGTGGCTGCCAGCCTCCAGCCTCCAGTCCGGCGGCAGTGGGGACGGCGGCCTGAGTTCCTGGCGTGGCTTGCTGGCGCCAGTGTTGCAGGAAGAAGTCAGTTCTGACTCCATGTTGGAACTGTTTCTTTGACTTGCTTTCTGTCACTTTTGCTATTATAATCATATGGAATGGCTTGCCTCAGAGAATCCTGCCCCTCTGCCTGACTGTTAAACAAGTGCCTTTGTTCAGAACTCTGTCCACCTGTGAATGGCAAGGAAGGAAGAGACTGATACAGCCCCCTGCCTGAGGCTTGCTGTTCTGGGAGATGTTTGCAAGATTAATGGCCTTTTCATGTCGCTTCCTCATCTCCTGCCATCTCTGATCTATAAAAGAAGCTGGCATCCAGACCCCATTGTGTCTTTCATTTGCTCAGTCGTGTCCGACTCTCTGCAACCCCATGGACTGCAGCACCCCAGGCCTCCTTGTCCATCACCAATTCCCAGAGTTTGCTCAAACTCACGTCCATAGAGTCATTGATGCCATCCGATCATCTCATCCTCTGTCATCCCCTTCTCCTCCTGCCTTCAATCTTTCCCAGCATCAGGGTCTTTTCCAGACCCCGCAAGATGGTTATTTTGAGGTGCTAGCCTACCGTCTTCTCGATCTGCCGGCTCCCTGATTCAAGTCTCGTCCTTGCCTCAGCCCCTCGTCTCTCAGGTTCATTGGGCTCTCGTGCGGTGAGCAGAGCTAGTTGGACTTGGAAACACCAGGGTGGACAGCAAGGATCGTCCTCCAAGTTGGGCTGTCTGATTGCTGAAGGGCCACACAGAGGCTGGAGCCACTTCCCTGCCACGTCTGTCGGCAGGAATTTAGAAACGGGACCCCTTCTCTTGCTTTGGAGCCAGAGTCTTAAGGAAATCTTTTCTACAAATTTTATTTATTGATTTATTTCTGGAGAAAACCCAACCCCCAATGCAGCCCCATCAAGGAGCACAGACTCACGCCTTTCTCTTGTGGCACCTGGGCCGTGGGAGTTTCTGGAGGGCAGGAGTGCCCAGGAGTTTGGGGCAGGTGGGCGTCGGGCCTGTGATGTCTGAGTCCAGCCTCGCTGTCACCCGCCTCCTGTGTCTCAGTTTTCTTGGCTACCAAGAAGCAGTAGGGTCTCCCGAGTCTTGTGGGGACCGCTCCAGAGCTGATCCAGGGAGGCCCGTGGTGGGGTGAGCTCCCACAGTCCTGGACAGGTGGACATAGGGGAGATGCTGGGAAGAACCCAGACGAAGGGAGGGCGTGTGGGCAAGTGCCGTAGTGGCAAGAAAGCCACGTCGAAGAGGGACTCAGAGCCCACACAGCGGGCTGGGCCTCAGGGGTCAGGGCCTGGGGGACCGTGGGAGCTTGGGAGGACAGGTACTGAGTGGTGGAGGAGGGCCTGGCCGCGGGCCTGGGGGCACATGAGGCACCAGTTTTGCTGGGCTCCAGGCTCCAATAGGGCCTCAGGGGTGTGTGTGGTGAGTTGTAGAGCGCTGGGGGGATTCAGTGCTGATGTGGGGTCATCTCTGCAGACCAAGCGGCCAGCGGGTGGCAGCAGCCACCCCACCTGCTCTCTCCCTTGCTGCCTGCCTGCCTCAGGAGGTGCCCAGGTGTCAGGTGACGGGAACAGGAGGGGGTCTCCGCGTCTTCCACTGCAGACCCCGGAGGCCTGAGGAGGCTCCTAGCAGAAGGGTTGGCTGCGCAGGCGTCAGAGGCTCAGAGCCTGTGGCTTCTGTGAAAAACCGTCCTGCTTTGTCCTTAGGAGCAAAGAAGGGTGGGGGTGTGTGCCCAAGGAGAGTCACAAAGATGCCTTCATGGGTCCAGGCATGTGTGCTGGAACTTTTGTGGCCCTTTTTATGCTCAGCCCTCAAAACTTCCTGGCAAAGTCAGTATAATCATCTCAGCTTGGGAGCTAAGGGTCATCTGGCAGGTGAGACCCTAGGGCTGGAGCCTCTGAAGTCTCCCTGGCATGATGCCATGTGCACAGCTGTTACAAGCTGCTGAGTCTTTTGCTGCGGCTCTCACTTTTGTGTCTCCCCAGAGCATGGCCCAGAATCCATGGACAATAGTTCTTCAGTCACTGAAGAAAAGAAGAAGCATGTGAAAAAAGGCAAAGGTAATTCTGGACCTGGGAGTGCAAGTCCCATCAGTGGGAGGAAAACTCTCACCCTCAGGCCCCAGATGTCCTCAGACATAGCTTCTGGTGGGAAGGACAGAGAGAAAATGTTCTGTTTTCATTGGAAATTGGATTACTTAAACCTGAAATAACAGGAACATAAGCAACAAAGTAGGATTTATTTTTCCTCCAGTAATGAGAAGTGTGGGAGGCAAACCAGGGCTCTGTGGAGCTCTACCAAAAGCAGTCCTACAAAATCTTCCAGGTGACCAGGTTCCAAGTCTTTCTGCTCCACCATCTTTACTTTTGGGTCTTTCAACCACAAGGTTGTTGCCTGGTCATAAAATGGCTGCAGCAGCTCCAGCCATCACATCTGCTTCCAGACAAGGAGAAGGAGGAAGGGGAAGGGCTAACTCAGCCATCCTTGGGAAAAGATCTTCCCCAGAAGCCCCACCCGACAGTTTCTTGCCACACTCCATTTGTTATGGAGCCATCAGTATCTGCAAGGGAGGCTGAGAAATGTAGCTTTACAGTGAGTCGCAAGGTTGCCACCTGTTAGGAGATAGAAGGGGGTGCATCTGGCAGCACATGCCTCATCCTCTGGGCCCTGCTGTGTCCTCCATGCCTTGGCTTCCTGGACTCCCTCCTGGTTCCTTGGCTGTCCTCACCCCCAACCTGGCCCCACAAGCCAGTCTGGTCCTCCAGCAGAGGTGTGCAGCTCTGAGCATGTTCCCTGAGCCTGTCCTTCCCTGGCCAAGCTCCTGCCCTGGGGCTGGGCTTCCCGGTCCACCCTGCCCACCCCAACTTCCTCTTTCTTTTAGTTTACAAAATCCAGACCTGCCCAGAAGTAGAGACTGAAGGTCAGTGAACTCGTGTGCTCATCACCAGATAGGAAGCAGATAAGATTTAGCCACGTTTGCTTCACCTATCCTTCTTCACTTTTTTCTTTTTTGTCTTTGCCAGAATATTTTACTGCTTTAAAATCTGTTGCTTTTTTGGAAGTGTAGTTGACTTACACTGTTGTGCTATATAGCAAAGCGACTCAGCTGTACACATTTATAGATTCTTTTTTATATTCTTTTTTTTTTCTTTTTTATACTCTTTTCCATTATGGTTTATCCCAGGATATTGACTATCTGTGCTGTACAGTGAAAGTGTTACTCACTCAGTCATATCTGACTCTTTGCGACCCCATAGACTGTAGCCCGCCAGGCTCCTCTGTCTATGGGATTCTCCAGGCAAGAGTACTGGAGTAGGTTGCCATTTCTTCCTCCAGGGGATCTTCCCAACCCTGGGATTGAACCTGCCTCTCTTACATCTCGTGCATTGGCAGGTGGGTTCTTTACCACTAGTGCCACCTGGGAAGCCCTTTTTTTGGCTGCACTGGGTTTTAGCTGGGCACACGAGATCTTTGTCTTCATTGTGGCATGCAGGGTCTCTAGTTGGCAGCATGTGAACCCTTAGTTGTGGCATGTGGGATCTGGTTCCCTGACCAGGGATGAAACCCGGGCCCCCTCCATTGGCAGCACAGAGACTTAGCCACTGGACCACCAGGGAGGTCCCTGTGGCATATGTGAGATGCCACGTCTAAGTGATATCATAAGGTACTTGTTTGTTTCTTTCTGACTTCACTCAGTGTGGTAATCTCTGGTTGCATCCACATTGCTACATATTTTGCTAGGATAAACTCCAGGCGTTATTTCATTCCTGCAGTGTGCATTTTTCAAATATCAGGATCTTTCTCACACGCCCAGAAGCAGTTAACCAGACCGTCATCAGATTTACCCAGCTGTCTCAGGAACGTCTTCCCACAGAAGATTTGTTCTCATCCAAAGTCATTTGAGATCTGAGCACCTTCAGTCTCGTTTGACCAAGCAGAGTGGCCTCCATGTCCTTTTGTCCTCTGTGCTTCCCTGGTGGAGAAATGGTGTTACTTATCCTATAGCATGTCTCAGTGGTGAACACGTCTGTTCCCTCCCTGGTGGTGTCACTGAGGCTATTTCTGTGGGTCCTGCGTTTCCTCTGGCTCAGCATTAACCAGGGTGCCTGAGAGAACCGGTGTCTGCCTGTGTGTGCACAAACCCCTTCCCGGTGGCCTCTGTGCTTTCAGCTGCCTCCCTGGGAGCCACCTGTGAGCAGTGGATTCAGCCTGATCCCACATTGCCGATCCCAGCTGTTCACCTGACAGTTTCTTCTACCCATGATGCTTGCATTGAGCTGAGCATGACATTAAGGGCCAGGGGTCTGCATCGTGGCTTGTCTGTCTGTCTTCATTGAGGTACTATTCCTACGCAGTGCAGTGACAAACCTCCAGGTTACAGTTTGATGCATTTTGATAAATGTGTACAACTCTGTGTACAGCCTCCACCCTGTTTGCTATCTAGAACATTTCCCTCCTTTCTCCCAAGGATGGACAATGGTCTGCTGTCCCCATCAGTTCAGTTCAGTTGCTCAGTCATGTCCAACTCTTTGCGACCCCATGGGCTGCAGCATGCCAGGCCTCCCTGTCCATTGCCAACTCCTGGAGTTTACTCAAACTCATGTCCATCAAGTCGGTGATGCCATCCAACCATCTCATCCTCTGTCATCCCCTTTTCCTCCCACCTTCAGTCTTTCCCAGCATCAGGGTCTTTTCAAATGAGTCAGTTCTTCGCATCAGGTGGCCAAAGTATTGGAGTTTCAGCTTTAGCATCAGTCTTTCCAGTGAATATTCAGGACTGATTTCCTTTAGGATGGACTGGTTGGCTCTCCTTGCAGTCCAAGGGACTCTCAAGAGTCTTCTCCAACACCACAGTTCAAAAGCATCCATTCTTCAGCGCTCAGATTCATTTATAGTCCAACTCTCACATCCATACATGACCACTGGAAAAACCATAGCCTGCCTGCCACTGGCCAGCTTCTGGGCACCCTTGGAGCTCCTGAAGCTCCCTTTCTGTCCTTGCTCATCTTCCCACCGGTGACGGGGCTTCGCTGGTGGCAGGAACTCCCCTCCCTTCAGCCCCCGCAGAGTACAGGTCCTGTCCCCCCTCCTCTTCCTTCCTTCTTTTGTCCTGCCTGGTCATGTGGGATCCTTTTAGGTGTCTGAGGTCCTGGCTGGTTCAGCAGGGGCTCTGTGACAATCCTTCTATTTGCATGTGCATCGCTGATGCGTTTGTGGGGAGAGATGGACTCTTCGTCCTCCTTCTCATCCACCACCTGCTGTTCTGAGGCTGTTTCCCCCGTGCATACCGGCAGGACTGGAACTGCTGCTGGGATTTAAACTTTAGAAGTTGTCACTGAACATCTACCAGAGTGACTGTACCAGCTCACAGCCCACCACCAGGTGTGAGATCTCCAGTCACTTCACGCTGCTCCAGCCCTGGGCACCAGCCCTTCCTTTCTGGGTTACCTGGGCCGCTGGGCATGCGTTAGCATCCTGTGTTTCCCGTGACTAGCGAGGGGGACGAACTGTGTTTACAGGGCATTGATGATTCTGTGCTACGAAGCACCTGCCTTCTGCTCACTTCTCTGCTCGGTTTTCTGTCCCCTTATTTTAATGATTCCTGGGCTTCCCTGGTGGCTCAGTGGTAAAGAATCTGCCTGCTGATGCAAGAGATGTGAATTCGATTCCTAGGTCAGGAAGGTCTCCTGGAGAAGGAAACTTGTCAGTCCACTCCCTTATGCTTGCCTGGGAAATCCCATGGACAGAGTCCATGGGGTTGCAAAGAGTCAGACACGACAGCACATACAAATTTCCTTTTACTTTTTTACGATTTTTTTTTTAAATGATGAACCCTGTTTCTTCTAAATTGAGGGTAGTAGGAAAGTAACCATATTTTTTAAGCCGTTAGGTTGGAGCCCTCTGGGTTCCATTTTCTCTGATACCTGGTGAGCTGGGCTGTGGGAACATCTCCCTTATGCCTGGAAGGGGGGCAACAGGACTGGGGTCCTTGGCAGCCCAACCTCCCCAGCATCCAGGCACTCTGCCCTCACTGCTCCTGCAGGGACGAAGCCACTTTGCTGGCCTCCCCCACCCCCTGCAGGCAGGTGCCGCACACTCCAGGGCCAGTTGGTTGCATCGCTTACAAAGGGCGGGTGGAACTTCTCTTCCTTATGGCCTCGGGGTTCCTGAGACTAAACTGAGGACAGAGGACCAGGAATGTAGCAATATTTGAGACACAGGAAGGTCTGTGTTCACACGGTCTCTCAGATGCCAGGGACGGAAACTAAACAGGCTAAACCAGGCAGGTAAGTTTGTAGAGCTGGGAGGTCCAGGTGCGGACTGCAGGCACAGCTGGATCCGAGAGAGCGTCTGCTGTTTGCACGTGCTTTCATGGGCGCTCCCTCACTGGGTGGGGGGCGCGCCGGGACCCCAGAGGCACAGATCACCCCTGGTTCTCCAACGAGGCCTCTCCCTCCCCAGCGTCCAAGACTGTTCCTGACCAGCCAGTGAATCCTTTCCACATGTCCGGGGACGTGGACTTCTTCTTCCTCAGAGAACAGGAGCGGAACAAGTCTCTCTTGGTTAGTATCTGGGGGAGCCTGCCCGCAGGGGCCAGAGCGCTGGTCCCCCGGTACTCTCGCTCTAGGACAGTCGATGGCTCACACTGCCTGTGAAGGCGCCTCGACTCCGCCTGGCCCCGGGTCTCTTGTCCTACTCTCGTGCCAGTTTCTTCACCACCATTCCTGGGCTCTCGTCAGGGGCGCCCCCAGGGAGTGTCTGTCCCAGAGCCTTAGCCAGGGTGCCTTAACTTCTGCAGAACCTGGTATAGATGCTATCCTCTCCTGACACCCTCTCTGACCCCCAGGCCCTAGGAGACTCCCTGCCTGCTCTAACCTTGCACAGTCCCCTCTCGCTGGACTTCTTGGGGGCCAGACACACACGCACACATGTGCACACACTGTGTGTGCACACACATGGATGCGTCTCTGCAGCACTTGGGAGTCCCAGGATCAGCTCTGTCCCCCAGCACATGCCGTGTCTGCATGCCAGCGGGGTCTCTCTCACACCCTCACGTGCCCAGCTAGTCCACCCCCCACTGCCCTGCAGCAGGGCAGACCTCACCCGCCAGGCTGAGAGGACTCACACAGTCAGCCGTGTTTCTGGGACGCCTGGTCAGAGGCACAGGAGTGGCCAGTGTCCTGGGCTCCCCCAGGGGCTGCCTGTATCCTCCCAGCTCAGGGCTCAGCCTCTGAGATGCCTCAGGCAGCAGCTCCCTCTGCTACCCCAACCAGGACCAAGGACACTCGGGGACGGGCAGGTCCTCCAGGTCCACCCCAGACCTGATCAGGATTCCACGGGTGCCAGTCATGCTCCCACCTCCTGCCTGGACGGAGGGGCGACACAGACCCTGAGCCAATCTGAGCGCTGCTCGAGGCAGGGCACCCGCACACGCATGCACACACATGTGCACACAGGCACTGTCATGCTCACACACTCTTAAACACACAGACACGTGTGCACACCCCCGCACATGAGCACACACACACACGTACACTCACGCACAGACACACTCACACACCCATACATGCTCACCCACGCACATGCACACACACACACACACGGGTATACTCATGAACATTATGCACAGGCATACTCACACACTCATGCATGCACACACTCACCCCCCCCACACACACTTCCCCTTCATCCAGCAGCAGCGCAGCCTGAACTTCCTTCTTCCAGCCTGGACGGGCCTCAGGGACCCTCTGCCTTCCTTCAAGGCCCCCTGCCTGCCCTTCCCACCCCACCCCCCAGCACAGCCCCAGCGTCCTCACACTGAGGAGCCTCCCAGTGCCTTCAAACTGCTGACCTTTTCCCATTGGAATCCTCACAGGTGACACTTTCCCAGTTGTATTGTACCAGGACACACAAATTAGGGCCTACCACACATTAGAGGGGAACAGGCGTTATTACTGGCAGGACCAGTGGGATGTCAGATTTGACCAGGGGAAGCCACATGCAGGCTTGAGCCAGCAACATCCCCTGGGCCTGGGCGGCAGGAGGGGAGGGCACTAGGCCACCAGGAAGAAAGCCCCCCACCCCACCCTGTCCTGAGACCCCCCAAGTGAAGGGTTGGGGTGTTGCAGATCCCCGGTGACCCCCAGCCCCAGGTCACCCCCAGTAAGTAGCAAGGCTTCCGGATCAAACTTAGAAACTCTGAGGATCCAGCTTCTCTGAGCCTTGGTTTGTCAGATTTAGAAATCACAGCCCAAGATACTCGGTTTAAGTGTGACCTTCAGACAGACGAGACAGTGAGCGTGTCCCTGCACCCCTGGACTGGAATCGCATCTGACCAGGGTTCCTCACTTCCTCTGGCGCCCTGCCTGCCTGCACCCCGTTCTCCCCAGGGAAGTGCCCCTTACCCCGAGTGCTTCCCCCCTGCACAGAGCACATGTGAGGGCCCCCACACCCCTCCAAATGTGCACCTCCACCCTTGCGTGTCGCCTGATGATCCGCAACCCCAACGGGACAGGCAGCAGGGAGGGGACAGGCCCAGTCTGTCCGTCCCCACCCGACCCTGCCCTCTTGCCTGCCTCCCGCAGGACCGGGAGCAGAAGAAGAAGCTGCAGGTGCATGAGAAGATGACCTACTCATCCAAAGTGTCTGCCAAGCACACTAGCCTGCGCCGCGAGCTGCAGCTGGAGGAGGAGATGGAGGACCAGGAGAAGCGGGCCGAGCAGCTGCACAGCTTCCATGAGCAGGTGGCCTGGAAGCTCGCCATGACCCGAGGTGCATCCCGTCCCCCCGCCCCGCGGTCCCCAGGCCCATGGTCCCCAGCCCTGGTCCCCAGGCCCGCCTTCGCCCTTCCTGTACGAGCAGCGCTTTTAGTGGGCTTGAGCCATGTGGGGCCATGGTGCAGTGTGTGTGTGTGTGTGTGTGTGTGTGTGGAGGGGGGCAACAGGTCTTCTTTATGCCCAACCTCTGCCTCCCAGGACGCTAAGATCGGTTCCAGATGGACTGCCAGCCTGGCAGCCTTTAAACCCTGGTGTTGTGTGCAGTTGGAATGCTGACCTGCACCGTGAGTGCAGTTTGCACCGTGTATCAAATACAGGCATCTCACTTGGCTTGTCTGTCCTGGGCAAGTCAGCTTTGTCCTGCTGCTGCCTCTTCTGCTGATCACTAGCCTCATGGGTCCTGGGATTCAGTGTCTTCACACACCGCACGTAGTGAGAGGGAGCCGTGTGTGAGCTGTTGTTATTTTCATCACCCAGTAAGACATCCGAAGGGCTTCCCTGGTGGCTCAGATGGTAAAGAATCTGCCTGCAACACAGGAGACCCGGGCTTGATTCCTTTGTTGGAAAGATCCCCTGGAGGAAGGCGTGGCAACCCACTCCAGTAGTCTTGCCTGGAGAATCCCGTGGACAGACGAGCCTGGTGGGTGGGCTACAGTCCATGGGATCGCAAAGAGTCGTACATGACTGAGGGACAAAACGAGGAAGTCTGAAGTACTAAACATATGTATCAGTGTTCTACCTGTGAAGTATAAACCAATAAGCTTGAAAGAACTGGGTGAGGTCAGAGTCCTGGACCCCTTGGGCTACAGGGGCCCTGAGTGTGAACATGGAGAGACCCCAGCCTCCGTCCCTGATGCCAAGGCTCGTTATGTGGGTAGGAAGCCCTGAACATCTTTGACGTGTCGAGTGTGGAGCTCTGCATGTGTCTTGTCTCTGCCTTCACTGCCCATTATTGCTAATACCCGGGAGCAGCAGGGGGCGTCTGAGTGGGCAAGACTGGCAGCAGGTCTGACTTCCTTGAGGAGCTCAGGACAGCCAGGCTGGGCATCTTGACTTAAAACAGGCCTCCTGGGCCGCATCATGACCTTCTGGAAAGGAGCGGGTTTGAGGGACAAGGCTGAGAGCCCACAGTTGCATCCACAGCGGGGTGCCCCACCCCATGCTCTCAGAAAGGCCAGGAAAGAGGCCCCCGTGGGCCTTGACCCCAACTGCGATGTCTTGCTGCTTGCACTCCAAAAGGCAGCCCCGATGCCCACCCCAGCTCCCTCCCACCTGGCTGAACCCTGCCAGGGTGGACTTAGCTGCTGGAGGCTTGTGCCTGTGCTCAGATGCTCAGTCGTGTCCGACTCTTTGTGACTCCGTGGACTGTGGCCTGCCAGGGTCCTTTGCCCATAGGATTTCCCAGCAAGAATACTGGAGTGGGTTGCCACTTCCTTCTCCAGGGGATCTTCCCGACCCAGGGAACGAACCTGTGTCTCTTGCATCTCCTGCCTTGGCAGGTGGATTCTTTACCACTAGTGCCACCTGGGAAGACCTAATGGAGGCTTAGGGCACCCCAACTAGAGACTTTGCTGCCCTGTTTTCTCACCACCTCATCCTGTTACTGTCCTGGCCAATAGACCTTTCATCATGATGTCCAGCCAGGTGAAACTTCCAGAGTGGGGTGTCCAGAACCTCATTCTAGGGAGAAGGGTGCTACAAGCAAGAGAGACTCAAGTCAGACCCAAGGAAGGACTTCCCACCTGGCCAGACTCCAGCCATGGAGACTGCTCTGTATCCACACAGCCTGGATGCAGAGCTTGCTCCGTCGCGGTCCCTGTTGTGACCTGGGCCTCAGGGCGGGTGCGGCGCACCGCCTGGCTTGTGGGTCCCTGGCCACCACCTGAGGGGCTTGCTCCCGCTGCCTGCCCACCCCCAGATGCCTTGTGCCTCTCGCTGCAGAAAAGCTGGAGCCCAACAACATCAACAGCTATATGGACCAGAAGCGGCAGATGTTTCTCATCCAGGTAGGCCGGCTGCCCCGCGGGTCCCGCGCCCTGTCCCCGCAGGGCCCGCGTGATGCCGCTCCCACCCTCAGTATGCCCTGGACATGAAGCAGAGCGAGATTCAGCGGCTGGAGAGGCTGGCGGCCCAGGAGGAAGCCGAGCTGGAGCGGGCGGAGAAGTTCCTGGAGAAGGACGCGGCCCTGTTTGACGAGTTCCTACGAGAGAATGACCGTAGCTCTGTGCAGGCACTGAGAACGTGAGCCCCCGCCCAGGCCCAACCCAGGCCTGCATGCCCACCACTGCCCCAGCCCGCCTGCAGTGGCCGCAGATGGACCCCTGGCCTCAGTTCAGGCCGCTCGCTGCAGCTCCCCCGCCTGCAGCCCTGACTGAAGGCAGCGTGGGCGCTCCCCTGAGCCCCCTCCCCGTCGCCCCCCTCCCCCAGGGCTGACAAGGAGTCCAAAGCCAAGATGGAGAAGATCCTGGAGATTCGTGAGCTGACCACCCAGATCATGAACATCAAGAGGTTCGTCAGGGGGACTCGCTGGCCCCGCCACGCCCAGGGAGCTCCACGTGGCACACAGCTCTGTACCCCGACTGTGTCCGGGAGCCCTGGCCCTGCGGGTGACCAAGGCTGGGACTGGGCTGGGCTCACTGCGAGGCCCCTCTACCCTGGGAGCAGTGGCGACCTGGGGGACTGAGCTGTGCCGCCCTGCAGGCTGGCCTTCTTGCCCGCACTCAGCGTCCGGGTCGCCTCCCCTCCGAGGGGCCCAGGGATGGAGCCTGACCTCACCTGTCCCCTCCCGGGTGCAGCGAAATCTCCAAATTTGAGGACATGCTGCAGCAGTACAAGGTCTACAAGGACTTCCTGTACAAGCTGTCACCTAAGGAGTGGCTGGAGGAGCAGCAGAAGAAGCGCTTGGTTCTCAAACAGGCCAAGGAGGTGGTGGAGGCCTTCAAGGAGAGCCTGCTGCTGTCCTCAGTGGGGGACAAAGGTAGCAGGGAGGGGCGGGTGCGTCCGTGGTCCCTGTGTCCATGGGCCAGGCCTCCCTACCTCCCAGAGCGCCCCCCCCAGGCCTCTCCATTCCTGCAGAGCCCCCCCAAGCCCTCCCCACCTCCCAGAGCCCTCCCAGGCCTCTCCATCCCTCCAGAGTGCCCCCCAGGCCTCCCCATACCCCTCAGAGCCCCTCCCCAGGCCTCCCCACCATACCTCCAGAGCCCCCACCCCCCAGGCCTCTCCATCCCCCAGAGCCCCCCCCCCACCCCCCACCGCTCAGTCCACACACTCTGGGAGGTCGGCCAGCTCTCCGAGCAGTCATGCTGCTGTGGGGAGACCCCAAGTGAGTGCCTGGGACCCTGAGCCCCTCCTGGCTTCCCACAGGACTGGAGACCAAGGGCAAGATGAGCTCCAGAGGTATGTGGCAGCCCCCGGCTGGAGGGGCCCCATTCTGGGCTGGGGAGGGGCAGGTGGACAGCCCCCCTCTGCTTCCCCCAGAGGGGCAGAGCCCCAAGAAGCCCGCCAAGCTCCTGCAAGCCATGTGGCTGCCCCAGGCACTGTCCGCCACTGTCAGCCAGCAGCAGGGCACCCTGCCCAGCGTGTCTAGCAGGGTGGAGTCCAAAAGGTGAGTGGGCATGGGGAGGGGGTGATGGAGGAGACTGGCCTGCTTGGGAGTGGCCCCCAGTGGCACCAGCTTAGGGTGCCTGGAACAGGGGAGAGGCTGAGGAAGGGTCCTATCCAGCCTGGAGGGTCTAGAGTCAGACGTAAGCCTGAAAACCAAGGTGTTTCCCAAGCAGACGCTTAGGTTTGTGTGATCTGGTGAACTTGGGCTTGGGGTGGCCCGTGTGGGTGCTGCTGGGACAGTCAAAGGTGCACGGAGGAGGCAGCTGGGGGTGGGGTGCTTGGGAGAAGACCCGCCTACCTGGACCCTCAGAGTCCAGAGTGCTGGCCGGGGGCTGGCAGAGCCCCTGTACCTTTAAAGGGAAGTAGGAAGTTTGGATTTTCATATAAAATTTCCCAAACTTTAATTGTGTACTTTCAAGTCTTATGAAAAACACGGTAAGGGACAAACCAACTGACCAGATCCAGCCCGGGTGACTCACCCCATAGCCCCTGCAACACCCCACCTCGGGGACCACCGAGCTGCCCTGGGACCTGTGCTGAATCTCTTCCTGCGATTCCCTGACACCCCCGCCCTCCCCCCCACATGCTGTAACGACTGACCACAGGTTACTCCTGCCCCACCGCCACCTCCGGGGCCCCCTGCTCCTTCAGTGCAGTCACTGTGCACCCCAGCCTCTCCAGGCGGGCTGCCCACGTGGTGCGGAGGGACAGGGGTGCTTGGCTGCCAGGCAGGGCTGCACCCCGGCTCTGCCTCGAGTCCCCGCACTGGGGTCCGGGGCTACAGAGGCTGGGAAGTTTCAGCAGGGCACCAACACGATCAGACTTTGGTCTTGTGGTACCTTTTTCTCTGATTTTGTGGTACACTTGGCGTATCACCAAGCGCACATGCCAGACACGTGCAGAGGTTAGCTCTGGTCCCCATAACCCCTCCGGGCTGGGCTGTGGTGTTCAGCTCTGGGGTCGGATGTGCGTGCCTCCTCTTGTGAGGGGCCCTCAGTCCTGGAGCTCCCGGCAGCAGGGACAGTCCCTGGAAGCAGAGGTATGGGGGCCTCCGCCTGCCGGCCCTGTGACCACAATCACTGTGCACATTTGGGCAGGTTGCGGGCTGCACAAGGCACTTGGCTGGCAGGGCGAGTCACAGCTAAAGTCCAGCCTGGCCCCATGCTGTGTCCTCTTGCAAGGAAGAGTCTCAGAAGGACACCTTCCAGGCCAAGAGTGACCTTGGGCAGGTGTCTGGCTTTCTGAACAGCACGTTTCTCATGTGCAGATTCAATGGCATCTGTTTGCATGGGGCTTCCCTGGTGGCTCATACAGTAAATCTGCCTGCCAATGCAGGCAATGCAGGTTCAATTCCTGGTTTGGGAAGATCCCTTGGAGGAGGAAATGGCAACCCACTCCAGTATTCTTGCCTGAGAAATCCCATGGACAGAGGAGCCTGGTGGGCTGTAGTCCATGGAGTCGCAGAGTCAGACAGGACTCAGTGACTACACAATAAAATCAGTGTGCATACAGGGTGAGGCACAGGCCTGGAGAGTGTGCTAGCTGTTGGCTGCTGCTGCTAAGTCACTTCAGTCGTGTCCGACTCTGTGCGACCCCACAGACGGCAGCCCACCAGGCTCCCCCGTCCCTGGGATTCTCCAGGCAAGAACACTGGAGTGGGTTGCCATTTCCTCCAACGCATGAAAGTGAAAAGTGAAAGTGAAGTCACTCAGTCGTGTCCGACCCTTAGCAAACCCATGGACTGCAGCCTACCAGGCTCCTCTGTCCATAGGATTTTCCAGGCAAGAATACTGGAGTGGGTTGCCATTTCCTTCTCCGTAGCTGTTGGCAGGGCTCTGTAATGGCAGCTCTGCACTTCAGGAAGGCTGGGCTGGAATCTCTGAGGTCTTGGCCCAGCCTCCCCCAGCTGCAAGCCAGCCTCAGCAGCTCTGGGGGCGGCAGAGCCTGCGTGTCCGCACAGGGTGCAGTTTGGGAGGGGTGACGGAAGCAGGACTGAGGTCAGCCAGGGCCCCATGCAGTGCTTGCAGCCCTCACAGCCTTCCCTGTGGCCGCTGGGCTGTGCGTGTTCAGCAAGGTCCCTGACATGTGGCGTGAGTGTCTCAGCAGCTGTGAGAGGGGCCAGCAATGACACATGCCAAGGCTGGAGTGGGGCAGGGAAGGCCCAGGTGTGAGGGAAAGAGCAGGGACCAGGGAGGGGCCTGGCAGCGGAAGCCATGGGTCTGAGGTTGGGTTGGCTTCTGAATCGCAGGAAGGAGCTGCTGGAGCTGGCAGCCTCAAGGTGGGAGCTACGCTTTATGCTAACTAGAGTGAGAGGGACTGACCAGGTGCGGTGTGACCGCTGGGGGCTGAGAGGAGGCTGGAGCCACGGCCTCGGCCGCTTGGGGGACAGAGGACAGGACGAGGGCTGATTGGGGAGGTGCCCCAGGCCTGGACCCTGTGTCCCCACAGGTCCAGCTCCGCCCTCCCTGTGCAGGACGACCTCGACAGCGATGATGGGGAGGTGGGTGCCTGCTCCCAGCAGGGCTGTGGGGGCCGGGCCCGCTCTCCAGGGGCCTCACCGGCTCTGCTCGCAGGAGCTGGAGCTATATTTCACGGATCCGCAGCAGCTCCTCGACGTCTTCACGAAGCTGGAGGAGCAGAACCTGTCCCTGGTCCAGAACACCCAGGAGATGGAGGAGGCCCTGGAGGAGCTGAGCTTCACCCTGAAGAACACCCAGACCCACATGTAGGTCTCAGGGAGGGCTCCGCCGCTGGGCAGCCCACCCTACCCTGTCCATGGTGCTGACCCTGCTGGCTCTGGGGAGAGGCTGTGTCCTCTTGGGAATGGAGCTGAGATTCCAAGTGGGTCAGGCGGGTGGAGCCACGAGGGGCTGACCTCTGCCTGCCCTGGAGCAGCCTGCAGCTGGAAGGGGCAGCTCCACAGACACCCCCCAAGGTGGTTTTGTAATGATTACTTTACTGGCTCAAAGTAAAGAATCTGCCTGCAATGCAGGAGCTGCGGGTTTGATCTCTGGGTTGGGAAGATCCCCTGGAGGAGGAAATGGTAACCCACTCCAGTATTCTTACCTGGAGAAGCCCATGGACTACAGCCCATGGGGTCGTCGAGTCAGACGCAACTGAGCATGCATGCATTTATTTTACTAATGATTATAATGATTAGCGTTGTTATTTGTTATTTAATAATAGTAATATGATCCAAGCTACTTGACTCGCCAGCCTTCGTCATGTAGTGTTTTCCACCCAGCATTGGCTCAGAGTAAGTTTTCTGGAACAGAAAGAGGCGTCAGTTTTATTGTTGACCCCAAGCCCCACAGAGCCCATTTGGGCAGGGTCCGGCTCCAGGCGAGGCCAGCTGGGAGCAGGGGATCACCCCTTTACTCCTGAACCTTGAGCAAGCACCCATTCTGGATCAGGCCGGGGTCTGGGCCCTTCATGCATAAGGGAAACCTTGCCCCATGAGCTGGCAGCCCAGAGGAGCTGACTTAGAGGCACGCAGATTTGCCTTGTGGGTAGTAACACATGCTAGGAGTAAAGTAAAAAGTGCTGTGAGGAGGAGGTTGAAGTGGAGGCCGGCGGCAGATGGTAGAGGGTAGAGGAGGCTCCCAGGGGAAGGTGTCCTTTTAGCCACACACTTCCCGAGTGATGGGACGCCACGGGGAGATCTTGGGGGAAGAGGGAAGCACGTGCAAAGGCCCTGAGGTGGAGCCAGCCCATGGCTTTGACCGCTTGTATGCTCATGTCCTGTTGACCGACATCCTGCCTTGGCTAATTTCCTGCCAAGAGTCTCCAGAATAATGCCGAAACATGAGCTCTCAGGAAAGACTGTGTTTCCTGCCAGTGCAGGAGATACAACAGACTCGGGTTCGATCCCTGAGACGGGAAGACCCCCTTGGAGAAGGGAACAGCTACCCACTCCAGTATTTTTGCCTGGAGAATCCCATGGACAGAGCAGCCTTGCAGGCTACAGTCCATGGGGTCGCAAAGAGTCGGATATGACTGAGAAGACACACAGTGGGGAAAAGGCATCTTTTTATCCCAAATACCTGGGAAAGAAATAGAAGAATAAAATTACCCCCTCCCCACATCTGGTCCATGTAAAAGGGGTTTTGGCTTCAGGGTCACTCTCTTGTCCAGGCACTGGATGTAGAGGAAGCTCTAAGGAACAGGCTGGACTCCAGCAGGCATGTACAGCTAGATGTACCGCTGACTCTGCAGTGGACGCTCAGGGTTGAGGGGAGGTCTGGCCTCTGTTCTTATCCTGGGTAACCTTGCCCCCCATAAGGGCCCAGGCCTGGAGGGAGGGTGTGTGTGAGCTGCAGGTGGCCACCCTGGCCACCCACCTCTGAAAGCCTGGGAGGGCTGGCCGGACTGGCTCCGCGTCCCTTGCACTCAGGCTTCTGGCCTCAGCCCCACAGCCATGGGACTGCAGCTTGGAGGGCTGCCAGGGGGCAGAGGCCTGCACCCTGGTACCCGTGCATGTGACAGAGGGCAGAGGAACAGCTTTCATGGCACTCTGCCTAGACAGGAAAATGCCGATAGCTCTGATCACCATTGGGTGGTACCTCACAACCACCATAGGGAAAGGGGCACCTCTAGACCCCACAGGCACAGCTGGCTGAGTGACCAGTGTCCTGCTCACTCTGGTCAGGACTGGCATGCTGCTGCCCATGCTGGCCAGACCCATGCCAACTATAAGAGCCAGGCTTCCAGCTCCAGAAACCCCGGCAGACAATGCATGTCTGCCATGAATGTGAAAAACTTAAAAAAAATTTTATGTATTTCATATGAAAGGTGATTGTTGCAATCCTATTCCTAGTGAAAGTCACTCAGTTGTGTCCGACTCTTTGTGACCTCATGGACTGTACAGTCCGTGGAATTCTCCAGGCCAGAATACTGGAGTGGGTAGCCTTTCCCTTCTCCAGGGGATCTTCCCAACCCAGGGATCGAGCCCAGATATATCCCGCATTGCAGGCAGATTCCTTACCAGACAAGGGAAGTCCCTAAGAGGATTAAAAACTTGAGCTCGCAAAACCCTGTCCTGTGAACATCCACAGCAGCATTATTCCCAAGAGATTAAAGGTAGAAACTGCCTAATATCCACTGATGAATGACTGTGGCAAAGCTTGGTCTCCCACACAGTGGACTACAGTGCTCATAAGAAGAAATGAGGCTCTGACCAGACGCATTACAGGACAGACAGACCTGAAAACACAGTGCTGGGTGAAATAGCCAGACACAAAGGGACAGATGTCATGCGGCTCCGTGTTTATGTCCAGGAGAGATGGAGTGGGGGGTGCGATGAGAGTGACTGGGGGCTTCTCTCCAGTTAATGACAGTGTCTGAAATTAGATTCTGATGATGGCCATGAAAAATATTGGACATTTTGGAAGAATTTTTATGGTGAATTATAAACCTCAATAAGGCAGGTTTTGGTTTTCCTTTTTTTTTTTTTTTTTTTAGTGTGGATTGTTAAATATGTTAGGTTTCCCCTGCGTCTCACCAGGGCCTCTGAGCCTGGGGCTCTCAGTGCAGCAGGGCCAGCAGGCTCAGAGGCGCTGGTGCCCTTCAGGGACCGGGAGGTGAACCAGCTGAAGCAGTGGATCACCACGCTGATGATGTCCATTGCCAAGGAGGAGGAGACAGCCGCGGAGCTGGAGCTCAAAGCCCGCGTCTTCCATTTTGGCGAGTTCAAGGGTGATCAGGAGGTAGGGCCCCCGGATGGGAGGATGGCAGCGGTGGGGACGTGGCCTTAGCCCCAGTGGAGGGTGGAGTCATCCCTGCCAGAGGGGCCAGGGCCCAACCGTGGGAGAGCCAGCCCGGAGGCATGTGGTTCTCTGGGACTGCCGTGGTCCTTGCCACTCACCAGGCTCTGGGCTTGACCCACGGGCACCGCTGGACAAGGCCCTTGGCCCCATATCGTAGCCAGCATGTGTTCACGCCCCATGGATGGGCAGCTCCCCAACACCCCTCCTCCATCCCTCCTTCCTTCAGTGTGTCTGGAAGTGACCCTGCAAGGAGGCAGGCAGGCACATCCCCAGCCAGGCCGGGAGGGTGAGAGGACTCTGAGAGCACAGAGGCCAGGGGTGTGTGTGTCACCCCTCCTGGTCGCATGCCCAGGGGTCCGGGGCCTGCACCCAGCTTCCTAGTTCATTTAATTGCTGATGAGGGCCTCCTGCCTGCTGGGCACTGGGCCAAGTACCCAGATGCCCCCAGACCACTGGGTGCCAGCTGTGCCCTGTGCCCCCTGCCCCTCCCCCCACCCTCTTGGCCACCCCAGGGGACATGGGTGTCGTGTCTTCTGAATATCAGAACAGGCTGAGAGAGGGGAGGTTGTCTAGCCCAGGACTACAGGAAGCAGGTCACAGAATGTGGCCCCGGGGGGAGTTGAGGTCATCACAGGGGCAGAGTAGGTTATGGGGCCTCAGTGGGCACCCTGGGCCCAGGCAGGAGCCCCAGTAGGTGCTGGGACCTGGGATCTGCCTGACCACAGAGGCCCAGGGTGTGGCCCTCTGCCCGAGAAGCCTGTGTGTCCAGCTCTGTGCCCCCATCCCCTGACTTCCCGAGCAACCCCTGCCGGCTCAGCAAGAGCCCCGAGAGGTCAGCCAGCCAAGGTGTGGGGGCAGCCCGGGCCTGCATGGCCCTGCTGGAGGGAGGCCTGCCTGCCTTACAGGACAAGCTGCTGGAGAGTCTGAACTGTAAGGTACTGGACGTCTACCAGCACTGCGTGGGTGGCCAGCAGGAGTCCAGCCTGGGCACCGTGCAGATGCTGGCCACCATCGAGCACCAGCTGGACGAGCTGCTTGAGAATCTGGAGCGTGTGCCCGCGGCCCGCATCGAGCAGGCCGAGAAGGCCAAGGAGAAGGAGAGGCGCCTCCGGTGCGTGGGGTTGCCCTGCACACCCCTGCCAGCTCTGGGCTGGCCCTGAGGACAGGGGCACACCCCGGGGCACTCCCTGTTGGGAAAGGGCGTCTGGGGTTCAAATGGGGCCGCAGGCTCAGCCCAGTGGGGAAGGTCCCTCCATTGGGAGAGGCACGTGTTGTCCTTAGGGACCCCGGGAGCAAAGTGACGGGCGACCCCCCACCTCCCGCACCCCACCGCCAAGGAGAAGCGACAGCGAGAGGCACTTTCTGGGCTGGACTGAGTGGGCAAAGAGCTGTCCTGCCCAAGCCTGGGGAGGGAAAGAGCCAGCCTGAGAGCCGCTGAAGGGGAATCAGCAAAGGGTGTGCCCCAGGGGCCTGGTGGGGTGCAGGCCAGTTCCTGGTCACCTGGGTCATTTGGTCCCAGCAGAGTCCTGAGGCACGGCCATCTGCGATCAGCCATGTCTTTCCCACACACAAGGGCTCTCCCTCTGGGTCCCCAGACCCTGCTCAGGCAGGCACTGGACAAAGGTTTTGTGGCCTCAAGTACAGACGGGAGGACTTGGGACTACTGACCTGGCTGGAGCCTGGTCCTTCAAGGGTGGAGATTCGTCAGTGACCACAGAGGGGAAGCCAGGAACCTGGGCCTCCAGGGGGAGATGAGCCCCAAGCCAGGCCCCCCGCAAGCAACCAGGGCCAGAGCCAGGCCCTGACCCAGCAGGGAGGTGGGGCAGAGCAGCGCCGAGGCCTGAGGCTGCGTGGGGATGAGCTGGTGGCCTTCGCCGGGCCTCTGGTCATTAACCTCTCCCTTCCTGCACCCAGACTCCGGGAAGAGAAGGCAAAGCTGCAGAAACAGCTTCAGGAGGAGCGACTGCTGCGCGCACAGGCTCGGGCCCAGGCCGAGGTCAAGAAGAAGGTAAGTGTGGCCGCCGAGGAGGAGTGGTGGCATCGAGGGGGCATGGCTGGGAGGGCTCCTGGCTGCAGCCCCTCCAGGCTCGCCCACTTTTGCAGACGCACTTGCTGGGGTCCTGGAGGGAGATGGGTCACCAGAGCAACGTCAGGGTGGAGCCAGGGTCCCCATTCTCAGGCCTGCCCCCACCCGCCAACCTGCCCCTGAGGACCTGCTTCTTCCGGGAGCCCTCCCAACCCTCTCCAGGAGCACTAGTGCCCACAACTCAGCACCCCCCCTGGGGTTCCACCTACATTCCAGCCAGACCCCAGGCCAAGGCCATCACCCCTCACTCACTGAGGGTCCCCCAGCCACTGCGTCCCCCACCTGCAGCATACGGGCCAGAGTAGCCACCGGCCTGCTGGACTTGTGGTCCCTAAAGAGTCCCGATCCTGACCCTGGCCCGAGGACCGCATCTCTCCTGATCCTCGTGGCAGGAGAGATGTCCCCTCAGCCTGCCGTCTCCTGAGTTTCCAGGTGCCTCCTTCCTCCCCCACCCCCACTCACCCAGGGCCAGCACCCCGGCGTGCAGGCCAGATAGATTCCCCCAGCCCAGCTCTCTCGGATACTCTGGCCCACCCACAGACCACACATGACCTCAGTGACCAGAGAGGCTGGGCTGGGGCTGGGCCCTGGGCTCCTGTGCACTCAGGGCAGGTATCCAGGCCTCAGCCTGGGTGCAGTGAGGCCAGGGTGCAGGCTCACGGAGTCCTCTCCACGCAGCGGGGCAGGAGGCTAGTGTGCCGGTCCCGGCCACCTGCCCAGAAGACCAAGGAGCAGTCCAAGCATGAGCTGATGGATAAGGACAAGGAGGAGCAGCTGTTTTTCTTCACATAGGGCGCGGGGCTCCTGTTGGCTGAACAGAAGCAGAGATGGAGGCGTGGGGAGCAGAGGCGGAGCCTGCACGCCAGCACTGGCCCCCTGCCCCTCACCCCTCGTCCCCCATGCTGTGCCTTCAGACTCGCCTTAAATAAAAGCTGTGTTGCTCGGGTACCTCCAGGTGTGTCTCGGGAGGCAGACACGGTAACAAAACGTCAGTCTCCACTCATTTGTCACTTAAACCAGCAAATGATAAAGGATGAGGAAGAGATGGTTGGATGGCATCACCGACTGAATGGACATGAGTTTGAGCAAACTCTGAGATAGTGAAGGACAGGGAAGCCTGGTGTGCTGCAGTCCATGGGGTTGCAGAGAGTCAGACACGACTTAGTGACTGAACAACGATGATAAGGGATGAGCCCATTTGGATTTCCTGTCAGTCAGCTGCTGAGACAGACGTCCCGCGGTGACTGGGGTGGGATCAATTACAGGTCTGCACAAGGTGAGATGGGAGATTAACTGCATGTTAACCTGAGGTGATAGGTGAAAACTCCAGTGTAAACTGAGGTGATGTGTGTGATCCAGCCTAGATCCACCCTGGGATCTTCTTCAGCTCCACGCAACACTGATGGGTTGTAGGATGACTCCTAGCCACCAAGGAACTCAAGTGTGGGAACAAGCAGTGTTACACTTGAGGTGAGATGTAGGCTAAGACTCAGGCTCTCTGAGACTGATTGTGATGTTCATCCATTTTTCTACCTGAGGGATGTAGAGGATCATCTAGGTGGAACTGAGTGGAGGTGTGAGGTCAGCTCAACACACAGGGTGAGGTGTAGGGCCAGCCCAAATCCACCAGAGCGTGAGGCGTGGGGTCTGCCCAACTCCACCATGGGCTGAGGTTTGGGGCCACTCCACCTCCACCATGGGGTGAGGTGTGGGGTAAGCCCAACTGTGGGCTCAGGTTGTGGGTAAGCCCCATCGTGGGGTTAGGTGTGGTGTCAGCCACAACTCCACAGTGGGGTGAGGTGTGGGGTCAGCCCAAGCTCCACCGTGGGGTGAGGTGTGGGGTCAGCCCCTGGTCCACTGTGGTGTGAGGTGTTGGGTCAGCCCCACCAGGGGTGAGGTGTGGGGTCAGCCCAAGCTCCACTGTGGGGTGAGGTGTGGGGTCAGCCCAAGCTCCACTGTGGGGTGAGGTGTGGGGTCAGCCTCACAAGGGGTGAGGTGTGGGGTCAGCCCAAGCTCCACTGTGGGGTGAGGTGTTGGGTCAGCCCCACCAGGGGTGAGGTGTGGGGTCAGCCCAAGCTCCACTGTGGTGTGAAGTGTTGGGTCAGCCCCACCAGGGGTGAGGTGTGGGATCAGCCCCCATTCAACCGTGGGGTGATGTGATGGGTCAGCCCTGGGTCAACCGTGGGGTGATGTGATGGGTCAGCCCTTGGTCCACCGTGGGGTGAGCTGTGGTAAAGGGAAGAGGAGAAGGGAGAGGCAGAGGACGAGATTGTGTGGAGGGCATCACCGACTCAACGGACATGAGTCTGAGCAAACTCCGGGAGATCGTGAGGGACGGGGAGGCCTGGCGTGCTGCAGTCCATGGGGTCACAGAGTGTGGGTCACGACTTGGGGACTGAACAACAAAGAGGTACTCATAAGCCCAACTCTTAAGGTTGCTATTTCAGGGAATGGCCACAAGGTGGCAGGGTTCTGTCGTGCCCAGTTGTGATTATCCTGGAAATGAAAGCTTTCAGAGTTTTAACTCGGAACTGTAATTTAATACGGAATGTACCTGAAGAATTTTCCAGTTTATTCTGATCCACACAGTCAAAGGCTTTGGCATAGTCAGTAAAGCAGAAATAGATGTTTTTCTGCAAATCTCTTGCTTTTTCGATGATCCAGCGGATGTTGGCAATTTGATCTCTGGTTCCTCTGCCTTCTCTAAAACCAGCTTGAACATCTGGAAGTTCACAGTTCACATATTGCTGAAGCCTGGCTTGGAGAATTTTGAGCATTACTTTACTAGCATGTGAGATGAGTGCAATTGTGGGGTAGTCTGAGCATTCTTTGGCATTGCCTTTCTTTGGGATTGGAATGAAAATGGACCTTTTCCAGTCCTGTGGCCACTGCTGAGTTTTCCAAATTTGCTGGCATATCGAGTGCAGCACTTTCACAGCATCATCTTTCAGGATTTGAAATAGCTCAACTGGAATTCCATCACCTCCACTAGCTTTGTTCGTAGTGATGCTTTCTAAGGCCCACTTGACTTCACATTCCAGGATGTCTGGCTCTAGGTGAGTGATCACACCATCGTGAATATCTGGGTCATGAAGATCTTTTTTGTACAGTTCTTCCATGTATTCTTGCCACTTCTTCTTAATATCTTCTGCTTCTGTTAGGTCCATACCATTTCTGTCCTTTATTGAGCCCATCTTTGCATGAAATATTCCCTTGGTATCTCTAATTTTCTTGAAGAGATCTCTAGTCTTTCCCATTCTGTTGCTTTCCTCTATTTCTTTGCATTGATCACTGAGGAAGGCTTTCTTATCTCTCCTTGCTATTCTTTGGAACTCTGCATTCAGATGGGAATATCTTTCCTTTTCTCCTTTGCTTTTTGCTTCTCTTCTTTTCCCAGCTATCTGTAAGGCCTCCTCAGACAGCCATTTTGCTTTTTTGCGTGTCTTTTCCATGGGGATGGTCTTGATCCCTGTCTCCTATACAGTGTCACGAACCTCCATTCATAGTTATTCAGGCACTCTGTCTATCAGATCTAATCCCTTAAATCTATTTCTCACTTCCACTGTATAATTGTAAGGGATTTGATTTAGGTATACCTGAATGGTCTAGTGGTTTTCCCTACTTTCTTCAATTTAAGTCTGAATTTGGCAATAAGGAGTTCATGATCAGAGCCACAGTCAGCTCCCGGTCTTGTTTTTTGCTGACTGTATAGAGCTTCTCCATCTTTGGCTGCAAAGAATATAATCAATCTGATTTCGGTGTTGACCATCTGGTGATGTCCATGTGTAGAGTCTTCTCTTGTGTTGTTGGAAGAGGGTGTTTGCTATGACCAGTGCGTTCTCTTGGCAAAACTCTATTAGCCTTTGCCGTGCTTTATTCTGTACTCCAAGGCCAACTTTGCCTGTTACTCCAGGCGATTCCTGACTTCCTACTTCTGCATTCCAGTCCCCTATAATGAAAAGGACATCTTTTTTAGGTGTTAGTTCTAAAAGGTCTTGTAGGTTTTCATAGAACCGTTTAAGTTCAGCTTCTTCAGCGTTACTGGTCGGGGCATAGACTTGGATTACCGTGATATTGAATGGTTTGCCTTGGAAACGAACAGAGATCATTCTGTCATTTTTGAGATTGCATCCAGGTACTGCATTTCGGACTCTTTTGCTGATCATGATGGCTACTCCATTTCTTCTAAGGGATTCCTGCCCACAGTAGTATATATAATGGTCATCTGAGTTAAGTTCACCCATTCAGTCCATCTTCGTTCGCTGATTCCTAGAATGTCGACGTTCACTCTTGCCATCTCCTGTTTGACCACTTCCAATTTGCCTTGATTCGTGGACCTAACATTCCAGGTTCCTATGCAATATTGTTCTTTACAGCATCGGACTTTGCTTCTATCACCAGTCACATCCACAGCTGGGTATTGTTTTTGCTTTGGCTCCATCCCAGCATTCTTCCTGGAGTTATTTCTCCACTGATCTCCAGTAGCATATTGGGCACCTACCGACCTGGGGAGTTCATCTTTCAGTGTCCTATCTTTTTGCCTTTTCAAACTGTTCATGGGATTATCAAGGCAAGAATGCTGAAGTGGTTTGCCATGCCCTTCTCCAGTGGACCACATTCTGTCAGACCTCTCCACCATGACCCATCCGTCTTGGGTGGTCCCACACGGCATGGCTTAGTTTCATTGAGATAGACAAGGCTGTGGTCCGTGTGATCAGATTAGCTAGTGTTCTGTGATTATAGTTTCAGTGTGTCTGCCCTCTGATGCCCTCTCACAACACCTACCATCTTACTTGGGTTTCTCTTACTTTGGACGTGGGGTATCTCTTCACGGCGGCTCCAGCGAAGTGCAGCCATTGCTCCTTTTCTTGGACAAGGGGTATCAACTGTGGAAGATTCTGAAAGAGATGGGAATCCCAGACCATCTGACCTGTCTCTTGAGAAACCTGTATGCAGGTCAGGAAGCAACAGTTAGAACTGGTCATGGAACAACAGACTGGTTCCAAATAGGAAAAGGAGTACGTCAAGGCTGTATATTGTCACCCTGCTTATTTAACTTATATGCAGAGTACATCGTGAGAAACGCTGGGCTGGAAGAAACACAAGCTGGAATCAAGATTGCCGGGAGAAATATCAATAACCTCAGACATGCAGATGACATCACCCTTTTGGCAGAAAGTGAAGAAGAACTAAAGAGCCTCTTGATGAAAGTGAAAGAGGAGAGTGAAACAGTTGCCTTAAAGCTCAACATTCAGAAAACTAAGATCATGGCATCTGGTCCCATCACTTCATGGCAAATAGATGGGGAAACAGTGGAAACAGTGTCAGACTTTATTTTTGGGGGGCTCCAAAATCACTGCTGATGGTGATTGCAGCCATGAAATTAAAAGACGCTTGCTCAAAGAAAAGAAAAATAAAATAAAATAAAATAAAATAAAAGACGCTTATTCCTTGGAAAGAAGGTTAGACCAACCTAGAGAGCATATTTAAAAGCAGAGACATTACTCTGCCAACAAAGGTCCATCTAGTCAAGGCTATGGTTTTTCCTGTGGTCATGTATGGATATGAGAGTTGGACGGTGAAGAAAACTGAGCGCCGAAGAATTGATGCCTTTGAATTGTGGTGTTGCAGAAGACTCTTGAGAGTCCCATGGACTGCAAGGAGATCCAACCAGTCCATCCTAAAGGAGATCAGTCCTGGGTGTTCATCGGAAGGACTGATGTTGAAGCTGAAACTCCAATACTTTGGCCACCTCATGCGAAGAACCGACTCATTGGTAAAGACCCTGATGCTAGGAGAGATTGGGGGCAGGAGGAGAAGGGGTCGACAGAGGATGAGATGGTTGGATGGCATCACCAACTCGATGGACATGGGTTTGGGTAAACTCCGGGAGTTGTTGTTGGACAGGGAGGCCTGGCGTGCTGCAATTCATGGGGTCGCAAAGAGTTGGACATGACTGAGCGACTGAACTGAACTGAACTGTACCTGAAGAAACACCCAAAAGCTGGTGTGTTCTTCCTGAACATTCTTATTTATTTATTTTAATAATTTTATTTATTTATTGGCCATGCCATGCGGCTTGTGGGATCTTTAGTTCCCTGCCCAAGGATCGAACCTTCGCCCTCTGCATTGGAAGCACAGAATCTTAACCACTGAACTGCAGGGAAGTCCCCCTGAGCATTCTTTTTTAAAATGAATCTTTATTTTATATTGTAGTAACACTGACATACTATGTGTTGTTGGTGGCAGGTGAACCAAGTGTATTTTCTATTTTGTTGTTGTTCAGTCGCCAAGTCATGTCTGACTCTTTTTGTAGGAGCGTTCCCTTTTCGCCAGGCCCTGTTACACTGGTAAAACATCTATTTGTGTATACATAAGTGTACCTAATTATAAATGTTTAGGTACATAGATAAATAAATGTCCAGGTTGATAGTGATATAAATGTCTAGGTACATAGATATATAAATGTATATATGCATAGATATATAGATATATAAATACCTAGATACACAGAAACATAAATATCTATATACATAGACATATGAATATCTATGTACATATAGACATAAATATATATGTACATACAGATATAAATACCTATTATAGATACATATACACATAGATATTTATATACATAGACATATAAATATCTGTATACATGGAAGATGGTTACACAGTGGAAAATGCAAGAGACAACCTTACAGACAAAATAAGTGATATAGATAGTGGCACTTATAAGAGCATCCTAGGAGAGAGAAACAAACAATTTCAAACAAAGAGAATAAAGCTAACCACTATTCATGTAACTAGTTTTAATCTGGTGGCAATAAACCAAGTGCACAGGTGAGTCAGGAGATGAGGGCAAATCAGACCCGGGTGCAGACTGGGCCTGTCCTTTGTCCTGGAAAACTCCGTGCCTGTGTCTGAATGTCAGTGCTCAGAGGCCTGGGGTCTGGAGCTAAGGTGGGCTTCTTCTCTGGGTAAACGTGCTTTCCTCCTGCCAGGTTCACCTGCCCTGGGGCTCACGGAGACACCTCAGGTGGGCTACCTGGTAATTAGTCCCATTTTTCCAGCGCATTCGGTTTGAGTAGGAAGGCAGGTTCACCTGGTAAATTGATTCCAGGTACTGCTGCTGCTGCTGCTAAGTACTGGTGATGAGGCAGAAAACCAACGGGCAGCAGGTGAGGTTGCTATGGTGATCGCCTTTCCGGTCTGCAGCCTATCAGGCTCCCTGCTCAGCAGAGACCAGACCTGCCCCTCGTCTCCTAGCCCCGCGCCTGGTGTGTTTTCTCAACACCTCAGTGGGAAAACAAAGGACCGAGCCTGCTGGAACCAAGGTAGTGTGTTCAACGTTATCGTGACAGCTGTAAAAACAGTATCAGACAGAACCGAAGGGCAGGAGAGGAGGACTTCCCTGGGACAAGTGTGGGGAGAGGAGACCCTATGCTTCTTTCTACCATCCCAGGAGGTTCCAGGAACCCACTCGTTTCCGCCTTAGGGGCCCAGCCAGCAGAGACCTGGTGTCCTAACCAAGAGTCATGCGACCCCAGATGCAGGCGCTGGGGATTGTGTGGGTCTGGATCCCATACCTGGAGACCCTGTGTCTGCTCTTGCCCCTCGGAGATTCCCAACATCTGAATTGAGGGTGTTGCCCTGATTAACCTGTGGTCCTTTTTCTTCTCTTCATCTTGGGACATTCACATGAGGTCAGGCACCTTTGAATGGGTTGCTGCTCTGTGTTCTGCTGAGTGAAAACCTTTGGTGGTGTCATATTAATGTCATAGCATATCACATATCTAATCCATAGGGTCGCCACTGTCTGGGGTTCCCTAGATGGATTTCAGGTAATTTAATTTTTATTTTCTATTGGAGTCAAGTTGATTTCCATTGTTTTGTTAGTTTTAGCGGTACAAGAACTTAATTTGATTTTACATAGAAGCGTATCTATTCTTTTTCCATTTTCTTCCTTGTATAGATGATTACAGTCTGTTCAGTAGAGTTCCCTGTTCTATTCACTAGGTCCTATTTGATTATTAATTTGTTAGATATTAGTGTGTATAGTTAATCCTAAACTCTTAATTATCCCTTCTTTCTAACTTTCTTTTGATAATCATAGTTTGATTTTCTCAGGCTGTGAAGTCTGTTTTGTACATTAAGTCATTGGTATGAATTTATAGATTGCACCTGTAAGTGGTATCTCACGATATTTATCTTTCTCTCTGAGTTCCCTCACTTGCTGTGATGATTTCTTAGTCCATCCATGCTGCTGACAGCATCCTTATTTCATTCTGTTTTATGGCTGAGTAGTATTCCAGTGTATAGATGTGCCCCCTAGTCTTCATTATTCTGTCAGTGCACCTTTTGGTGGATTCCATGTCTTGCCTATTGAAATAGTGCTGCCCTGAAAATCAAGGGGCATGTGTCATTTTTTGATGGTGATTTTCTGTGGACCTGTGCTTCCCTTGTGGCTCAGCTGGTAAAGAATCCGCCTGCAATGAGGGAGACTTGGGTTTGATCCCTGGGTTGGGAAGATCCCCTGGAGAAGGGAAAGGCTACCCACTCCAGTGTTCTGGCCTAGTGAATTCCATGGACTGTATAGTCCATGGGGTTGCAAAGGGTCAGACACGACTGAGCTAATTTCCCTTCACTTTCTCTGGACCTAAGCCCATGAGTGGGATTGCAGGGTCATATGATACCTCTATGTCTTGTGTTTCTTGGAAGCTCCATGCTGTTTTCCATAGTGGCTTCACCATTTACATTCTCAAAAAGCTTGTAGGAGGATTTCATTTTCTGTATATTCTTTGCAGATCTTTTATTTATTTATTTTATGTTTATTTTTTGTAGATCGTTTTGATGATGGCCATTGTGACCAGCGTGAGGTGATACCTTATGGTAGTTTTGATTGGCATTGATTATTGGTGTGGAGTATCTTTCCATGTGCTTTTATTATTTTATACTTTGTGAGTACAATTTACCTCTTGAAAATGGCTTCTTGAATCTCGGCCCTGTTTGGAATTCTTTTCTGATGAAATACCCAGGACATTTCTTGAGGGCAGATGTCATTTAAAGCCCTGTCAAACTTGTGACTATTTAGAGCCCTTCAGCACCTGTTTTATGGCTTCCCTGCTCGCTCAGTGGTAAAAGAATCCACCTGCAATGCAGGAGACTTTCAGGAGACCTGGGCTCAATCCCTGGGTTGGGAAGATCCCCTGGAGAAGGAAATGGCAAACCACTCCAGTATTCTTGCCTAGAGACTCCCATGGACAAAGGAGCCTGGCCGGCTACAGTCCATGGGGTTGCAAAGAGTCGGACACGACTGAGCAACTGAACAACAACAATCACACCCGTTTTGACATGTGAATCTTGATCTGTACCAGCTAATTACTCCCCCCACCCCCTCCCACCTTTCCATTTTGCCACCTTTCCATACGTTTCTGAGTCTGTGAATCTGTTTGCCTTTTGTAATGACGTTCATTTGTATCCATTTTTAGATTCCACAGAAGTGATCCTCTCTATTATCTGTCTTTCCCTTTCTCAGTTATTTCACTTAGTTTGATCACCTCTAGTTTCTTCCCTGTAACTGGAAATGGCGTTATTTCATCCTTCTTTATGTCTGAGCAATATTGCATTGTGTATATGTGCCTCATTTTCTGTATCCGTCTGTCTGTCCTTGTTCACTTAAGTTGCCCCCTGTCTTGGCTGTGTATGTGCCTCATTTTCTGTGTCCGTCTGTCTGTCCTTGCTCACTGAAGTCGCTCCCCTGTCTTGTCTCTTGACTGTGTCTGTACCTCGCTCACTGAAGTTTCCCCCTGTCTTGTCTGTTGTACCCAGAAGTGTATGTGCCTGTTCTCTGTGTCCATCTGTCTGTCCTCTGTGCTCTGTGGTCGTCCTGGTGTCTTTTGAGCGACCCGGCGCTGCCGTTTTTGGAGTGCAGGTGTCTTTTAAAATGTTGCTTTTTCCCCTTGATCTCCTTCCAGGTGTTGGATTTCTGGGTCACCGGGTACTTCTATGTTTAGTTTTTAAAAGAACCGCCATAATGTTCTCCCTGATTGCTGTACCGATTTACATTCCCACCAACAGTGCAGGAGGGTTTCTTTCTCTCCACACCCTCTGCAGAATTTATTGTTGTAGGTATTTGATGTGGCCATTCTGACCAATGTGAGGTGATGCCTCATTGTACATTTGATTTGCCTTTCTCAAAGAACTAGTGATGCTGAGCATCTTTTCATGTGCTTTATGACCGTCTCTATGACTTCTTTAGAGAAACATGCATTTAGACCTTTGGCTGATTTTTTTGTTGAGTTTTTTTTTTTTTTTTTTTTTTGAGGTGTACTAATAATTTGTATGTGTTGGAGAGAAAGTTCTTGTGGAATCAACCCTGAATATTCATTGGAAGTGGAAGGACTGAAGCTGAAGCTCCAATCTTTTGGCCACCTGAGGCGAAGAGTCGACTCATTGGAAAAGACCCTGATGCTAGAAAAGATTGAGGATGGGAGGAGAAGGGGGCAGCAGAGGATGAGGTGGTTGGATGGCTTTACCCACTCAACAGACACGAGTTTGAGCAAACTCCCAGAGATAGTGAGGGACAGGGAAGCCTAGTGTGCTGCAGCCCATGGGGTCACAAAGAGTCAGACATGACTTAGCAACTGAACAACTACAAAAACCTGGATCTTCCTGAATATTAACTGCCTAGCAATTCAGCTGGCATTTAATATTCAGCTGCACAGTATGAAAAGACAAAAAGATATGACACTGAAAAATGAACTCCCCTAGTTGGTAGGTGCCCAATATGCTACTGGAGAAGAGTAAAGAAATAAATCCAGAAGGAATGAAAAGGCTAAGTCAAAACGGAAACAGTTGTGGGTGTGTCTGGGGGTGGAAGTAAAGTCCGATGCTGTAAAGAGCAATATTGCATAGGAACCTGGAATGTTAGGTCTATGAATCCAGGTAAATTAGATGTGGTCAAGAAGGAGATGGCAAGAGTGAACATTGACATTTGAGGAATAAGTGAACTAAGATGGATGGGAATGAGTGAATTTAATTCAGATGACCATTATATCCACTACTGTGGGCAAGAATCCCTTAGAAGAAATGGAGTAGCCCTGATAGTCAACAAAAGAGTGTGAAATGCAGTACTTGGCTGCAGTCTCAAAAACAACAGAATGATCTCTGTTCATTTCCAAGGCAATTCATTCAATATCAAAGTAATCCAAGTCTATGCCCCAACCTCTAATGCTGAAGAAGCTGAAATACCGATTCTATGAAGACCTACAAGACCTCCCAGAACTAACACCCAAAAAAGATGTCCTTTTCATCATAGGGACTGGAATGCAAGTTATCTATGAAATCTCTCTACCCCCCCCCCCCCACTTTATGCTTTAGAAGGTTGAGCAGAGTGGTGAGCATCAGGTCCTTGTGAGTTACTTATATCAGATACACTTTTCTGTGAATATAAACAGGAAGATAGATAAATTACATGAATTATCTCTTAGAGACAAAGATTTCTGTGCATATGTCGAAGGAAGGAATGAAGGAAGGAAGGCAGAGGATTTTCCTTGTGGATTACTTGTTACATATATTGATTTCTTGTCAATTTAGGTATGGACCTCCTAATGCATCCCATCCCTTCACTTCAATTTTTTTCTGGAACCATTTGTTTGATTTGAATTCTCAGAGTCTCTTTCAGAATTGGAAATTGGTTGACTTGTACATCTTTTTTTTTAGTTTACCTGGACAATACCTCATACACCATGTTCTACCTCTGCCTTAGTGTATGATCCTTCAAACTCCATCCCTGTGACTACCAGGGTCATAATTCCCTAACTTCAGTGGCAGTTTTATATGAGTGAGAAATAGTCTACCGTATACATGTAGCACATCTTGTTGTTCAGTTGCTCAGTCGTGTCCGACTCTTTGTGACCCCATGGACCGCAGCATGCCAGGCTTCCCTGTCCATCACCAATGCCCAGAGCTTGCTCAAACTCATGTCCATTGAGTTGGTGATGCCATCCAACCATCTCATCCTCTGTCATCCCCTTCTCCTCCTGCCTTCAATCTCTCCCAGCATCAGGGTCTTTCCCAATGAGTCAGTTCTTCGCATCATGTTACCAAAGTATTGGAGTTTCAGCTTCAGTATCAGTCCTTCTAAAGAATATTCAGGACTGATTTCCTTTAGGATGGACTGGTTTGGTCTCCTTGCATTCCAAGGGACTCTCAAGAGTTTTCTCCAACACCATAGTTCAAAAGCATCAATTCTTTGGCATTCAGCTTTCTTTATGGTCCAACTCTCACACCCATACATGATTACTGGAAAAACCATAGCTTTGACTAGATGGACCTTTGTCGGCAAAATATTGTCTCTGCTTTTTAATATGCTGTCTAGGTTGGTCATAACTTTTCTTTCAAGGATCAAGCATCTTATAATTTCATGGCTGCAGTCACCATCTGCAGTGATTTTGGAGCCCTGAAAAATAAAGTCTGTTATTTTTCCATTGTTTCCCCATCTATTTGCCATGAAGTGATGGGACCAGATGCCATGATCTTTGTTTTTTGAATGTTGAGTTTTAAGACAGCTTTTTCACTCTCCTCTTTCACTTTCATCAGGAGGCTCTTTCGTTCCTCTTCACTGTCTGCCAAAAGGGTGGTGTCATCTGTGTATCTGAGGTTATTGATATTTCTCCCGGCAATCTTGATTCCAGCTTGTGCTTCATCCAGCCCAGCATTTCACACGATGTACTCTGCATATAGTTAAATAAGCAGGGTGATAATGTACAGCCTTGACGTACTCCTTTCCCCATTTGGAGCCAGTCCATTGTTCCATGTCTGGTTCTAACTGTTGCTTCTTGACCTGCATACAGATTTCTCAGGAGACAGTTCAGGTGGTCTGGGATTCCCATCTCTTGAAGAATTTTCCACATTTTGTTGTGATCCGCACAGTCAAAGGCTTTGGCTTAATCAATAAAGGAGATGTTTTTCTGGAATTCTCTTGCTTTTTCTATGATCCAATGGATGTTGGCAATTTCATCTCTGGTTCCTCTGCCTTTCTAAATTGAGCTTGAACATCTGGAAGTTCATGGTTCATGTACTGTTGAAGCCTGGCTTGGAGAATTTTGAGCATTACTTTGCTAGCATGTGAGATGAGTGCAATTGTGTGGTAGTTTGAGCATTCTTTGGCATTGCCCTTATTTGGGATTGGAATGAAAATTGACCTTTTCCAGTCTTGTGGCCACTGCTGAGTTTTCCAAATTTGCTGGCATATTGAGTGCAGCACTTTCAAAGCATCATCTTTTAGGATTTGAAATAGCTCAACTGGAATTCTATCACCTCCACTAGCTTTTTGTAGCAATGCTTCCTAAGGCCCACTTGACTTCACATTCCAGGATGTCTGGCTCTAGGTGAGTGATCACACCATCGTGGTTATCTGGGTCATGAAGATCTTTTTTGTATAGTTCTTCTGTGTATTCTTGCCACCTCTTCTTAATATCTTCTGCTTCTGTGAGGTCCATACCATTTCTGTCCTTTATTGTGCCCATCTTTGCATGACATGTTCCCTTGGTATCTCTAATTTTCTTGAAGAGATCTCTAGTCTTTCCCATTCTATTGTTTTCTTCTATTTCTTTGCATTGATCCCTGAGGAAGGCTTTCTTATCTCTGCTTGCTCTTCTTTGGAACTCTGCATTCAAATGGGTATATCTTTCCTTTTCTCCTTTTCCTTTCGCTTCTCTTCTTTTCACAGCTATTTGTAAGGCCTCCTCAGACAACTATTTTGCCTTTTTGCATTTCTTTTTCTTGGGGAAGGTCTTGATCCCTGTCTCCTGTACAATGTCACGAACCTCCATCCATAGTTCTTCAGGCACTCTGTCTATCAGATCTAATCTCTTGAATCTATTTCTCACTTCCACTGTAGAATCGTAAGGGATTTGATTTAGGTCATACCTGAATGGTCTAACGGTTTTCCCTACTTTCTTCCATTTAAGTCTGAATTTGGCAATAAGGAGTTCATGATCGGAGCCACAGTCAGCTCCCGGTCTTGTTTTTTGCTGACTGTATAGAGCTTCTCCATCTTTGGCTGCAAAGAATATAATCAATCTGATTTCGGTATTGACCATCTGGTGATGTCCATGTGTACAGTCTTCTCTTGTGTTGTTGGAAGAGGGTGTTTGCTATGACCAGTGCGTTCTCTTGGCAAAACTCTGTTAGCCTTTGCCCTGCTTCATTTTGTACTCCCAGGCCAATTTTGCCTGTTCCTCCAGGTATCTCTTGACTTCCTACTTTTGCATTCCAGTCCCCTATGATGAAAAGGACATCTTTTTTGGGTGTTAGTTCTAGAACATCTTGTAGGTCTTCATAGAATAATTCAATTTCAGCTTCTTCAGCATTACTGGTTGGGGCCTAGACTTGGAACTGTGATATTGAATGGTTTGTCTTGGAAACGAACAGAAATCATTCTGTCATTTTTGAGACTGCACCCAAGTACTGCATTTCCAACTCTTCTGTTGACTATGAGGGCTACTCCATTTCTTCTAAGGGATTCTTGCCCACAGTAGTAGATATAATGGTCATCTGAGTTAAATTTGCCCATTCCAGTCCATTTTAGTTCACTGATTCCTAAAATGTTGATGTTCACTCTTGCCATCCCCTGTTTGACCACTTCTAAGTTACCTTGATTCATGGACCTAACATCCCAGGTTCCTATGCAGTATTGCTCTTTATAGCATGGGACTTTACTTCCATCACCAGTCACATCCACAACTGGGCATTGTTTTCACTTTGGCTCCATCTCTTCATTCTTCCTGGAGCTATTTCTCTCCTCTTCTCCAGTAGCATGTTGGGCACCTACTGACCTGGGGAGTTTATCTTTCAGTGTCCTATCTTTTTGCCTTTTCATACTGTTCATGGGATTCTCAAGGCAAGAATACTGAAGTGGTTTGCCATTCCCTTCTCCAGTGGACTACATTTTGTCAGAACTCTCCACCATGACCCGTCTGTCTCGGGTGGCCCTACATGGCATGGCTCATAGTTTCTTTGAGTTAGACAAGGCTGTGGTTGTTGTGATCAGTTTAATTAGTTTTCTGTGTTTTTGGATTCTACCTGAACTATCTATCTGGATTCTACCTGAACAAACAGAAAAGGCCTTGAGTCTCACTACTATTTCCCCATAAAGCATCACACAAACACCCAATCCAGACTAATCTTTTCAGGGTCCACAGTACACTACTGAGGGTGCTTCTATGCCAGGAGGCAGTGTTGTCAGGAAGGAGGCTTGAGCTAAGATCCCCAGGACCAGCAGAGGTGAAGACTGGCTTAATTTTGCCTTGAAATTCCTAGCGGCCTCGATCCCACAATGTAATCTTGTCCCAGCCTGACACAGCACACACTAAACCTTTAAAAATTGTTCACTGCCAGACTGTTTTGACCCCACCCCAGTTCAGCAGTGGGACTCAAGCCTGCTCGGCCTCCAGGGATGCGGTAGCGTCCCAAGTTAGGGAGGTCGAACGTCATACAGTAGACACTGCTTTCCTTCCCTTTTCTTTAACATCTTGCCAATACTACCCGCAGCATAGTCCAATTGACCTGCTGTGACGGTTGTCACTGCACAGTCGCCTGATTCAGGTATGAAGCCATCTATGGGTTTTCTCTATGGTGTTGGGGGGACTATCTGCCTTAGGAGGTCGAGCAGAGTGGTGAGCATCAGGTCTTCATGCCTTTTCTACCTCAGGTACCCTTTTTTTTTTTTTGCCAATGGAAAGCAGGAAGATAACAGATAACTGGTACGGATCATCTCTTAGAGCTACAGAGTTGTATGTCTGTGTGGATGGAAGGGAGGAGGAAAGGGTACAGTCCACGTGGGTGATTCATTACAGGTACAGATCTGCTTTCGCTTTGGGTACTTACCTGCTAATTTGTTCCAGGCCGTGCTCTTTCTTTCTTTCCGAAACCCTTTTTTTGACTTTGAATTCTCAGCGTCTCTTTCTGGGATGTCAATTTGTTGCCTTCTATGTCTGTCCTCACTTGGCCTAGACTAGACCTCATATACCCAGTTCTTCCTCTGCCTGACTGACTCTCTTGGCCTCTGATCCTTCATGGGCCATCCATCCGTGTCTCCCAGGGTTGGAGTTCCCTACTTTCCGTATCTTTTTTTCTGTGAGTGAGAAACCGTCTACCGGATCTGTGTACAACATTTTCTTTAAGCTTCAGTCTCTCGTTGGGGATTTTGCAGGTTGCGCATCTAGGCTCCTGAAGGAAGCAGTGCTGGCGGTCTGTTGGGGTGCATGTGCCTTTTGATCGATGGAGCTCTCAGGATACAGGCCAAGGTGCGGGAATGACATAAGGCCTGACTTGAGAGTGTTTCTTTCAGGCGTTCAGAGTCCGCCGTCTCCCTTCTAGCGGCTGCTGTCAATGGGCGCTCCCACCCACAGTCCAGGGCGGTCCTTCTTCCTCCAGACTCTCTGCCACGTTGATTGCCTATAGCCTTGCCATGTTGGCATTTGTGAGTGTTGCAATGTGACTTCCCATTGTCCTTTCGATTGGCATTCCTGCGGTAATCAGGGATGCTGAGCGCCTTGTTTGGTGGGGGAGGTTGAGTGCGTCTGTGCTTTCTGTTTTTTTCTTTCTTTCTTCTCCTTTAAGGGTGTGAGGGCGATTTTTCTTTGGCGGTTGGCTTCCTGAACATCAGCTGCCATTCCCTGGGGGCAGCTGGCTGGAAGGGAAGCCCAGGCCTTGTGGATGTTAGGGTTAGGGTAAGGGTTATGGTTGGGGTTAGGGTTAGGGTTAGGGTTTAGGGTAAGGGTTTAGGGTTAGTGTTAGGGTTAGGATTAGGGTGAGGGATAGGGTTAGGGTTTAGGGTTTAGGGATAGGGTTAGGGTTTAGAGTTTAGGGTTAGGGTTTAGGGTTTTGGGTTAGGGTTAGGGTTAGGGCTAGGGCTAGGGTTAGGGTTAGGGTTAGGGTAGGGTTAGGGTTAGGGTTAGGGCTTAGGGTTATGGTTAGGGGTTACGGTTAGGGTTAGGGTTAGGGGAGCAAAGCTAGCTCCGGCAGAAGGAAGCAAACAGCCACGGGATGCTTCCACAAGCAGTTGCTGGGACGCCCCATGTGAGGCCTTTCCAGGAGAAAAATGCCAGTCGGGGCCCCTAGGCCCGGGATCCAGGTGGGGGCCCAGGGTGTTCTCCCTGCAGGAGTAGAGCACAGTGCAGACAGGCCTAGTCTCGCGGGCTCTCTCCTGCAGAGCAAACTTGACTGAACAGCCATGTGGAGGGTGCCTTAAAGTTCCCGGGCAGTGTGGGAGCCCTCCCTGGGTGCGGGGCCCCATGGGCCATGGCACCTGAAAAATGACCTCCCAGCCAGAGCTTCCCAGCCAGGAGTGACTCTCAGCCCGAAGGTGGCTGTGGATTCTCTCTTCCTTGGAGGTAGGAAAGGCAGCCCCAGAGAGTGGGTTTTCAGTCCTCCCTGGTGCAGCAAGTGTGGGGCTCCTCAGACGCTAGACCTCCGGGCCTGCTCCCAGGGCCTCAATGACCAAGTGAGACCCGGGTGTCTGCCCGCACTCTGGGAGCCTTGCAAAGACATTCCTAGGGCAGTGCTGTGCTGCCCATGGGGCAGGAAGCCAGGCGAGTGTGGCGGAGGGAGCCAGGTGCCATGCTGGGGTCCCCCGGCCAAGGGCAGACGGCACCACCCAGGGGCCCCCGGCGAGGGGTGGCGGGCCTACCCCGGCCCTGCTCAACACAGCCAAGTGGAGCAAAGCTGGCTCCAACCAAAGGAAACAAACAGCCCCGGGATGCCTCCACAGGCAGTTGCTGGGCTGCCCCACGTGAGGCATTCCCCAGAGAAAAATGCTGGTCGGAGCCCTTAGGCCCCGGATACAGGCGGACGCCCAGGGTATTCTCCCCGCAGGAGCCGAGCATGGTGCAGACAGGCCTAGTCTCGCGAGCTCTATCCTGCAGAGCAAACGTGAAGGAACAGCCGTGTGGAGGGTGCCTTGACGTTCCCGGGCAGTGTTGGAGCCTTCCCTGGGCGCGGGGCCCCAGGGGCCATGGCCCCTGAAAAATGACCTACAGCCAGCACTTCCAAACCTGGGGTGACTCTCAGCCTGAAGGTGGCAGGGGACATTCTCTTCCTTGGAGGCAGGAAAGGCAGCCCAAGAGAGTGGGTTTTCAGCCCTCCCTCGTGCAGCAAGTGTGGGGCTCCCTAGACGCCAGACCTCTGGGCCTGCTCTCAAGACCTCAGTGCCCAAGTCAGACCTGGGTGTCCGCCTGCACTCTGGGAGACTTGCAAAGAACTTCCAAGGACAGTGCGGTCCTGCCCATGAGGCAGGAGACCAGGCAAGTGCAGCAGAGGGGTCCGTGTGCCATGCTTTGGTCCCAAAGCCGAGGGCAGCCAGCACTTCCCAGGGGTCCCCGTTGAGGGGTGGCGGGTCTATGCCTTCTCTGCCCAACACTGCTCAGGGGAACAGAGCTGGCTATGGCAGAAGGAAGCAAACAGCCACAGGATGCCTCCACAGTCAGTTGCTGGGCCAACCTGCATGAGGCCGTCCAGGGAGAAAATTGCCGGTTGGAGCTCCTGGGCCCGGGATCCAGGAGGGCGCCCAGGGTGTTCTCCCCATAGGAGCCGAGCATTGTGCAGAAAGGCCTAGTCTCGCGTGCTCTCTCCTTTAGAGTAAACGTGACGGAACAGCCGCATGGATGGTGCCTTGACATTCTCGGGCAGTGTAGGAGCCCTCCCTGGGTGTGGGGCACCAGGGGCCATGGCCCCTGAAAAATGACCTCCCAGCCAGTGCTTGCCAGCCAGGGGTGACTCTCAGCTCGAGGGTGGCTGGGGAGACTCTCTTCCTTGGAGGCAGGAAAGGAAGCCCCAGAGAGTGGGTTTTCAGTCCTCCCTCGTGCAGCAAATGTGGGGCTCCTCAGACGCCAGACCTCCAGGCCTGATCCCAGGGCATCAATAACCGAGTCAGACCCAGGTGTCTGCCCACACTCTGGGGGCCTTGCAAAGAACTTTCAAGGGCAGCGTGGTCCTGCCCATGGGGTTAGGGTTAGGGTTAGGAAAGGCAGCCCCAGAGAGCAGGATTTCATTCTTCCCTCGCACAGCAAGTGTGGGGTTCCACACATGCCAGACCTCCGGGCCTGCTCCCAGGGCCTCAATTCCCGAGTCAGGCCCGGGTGTCAGCCCGCACTCTGCGAGCTTTCCAAAGATCTTCCTAGGGCAGCACAGTCCTGCCCATGGGGCAGGAGGCCAGGTGAATGCAGCAGACGGGGCCGTGTGCCATGCTTTGGTCCCAAAGCCGAGGGCAGCCAGCACCTCCCAGAGGCGCCCAGCGAGGGGTGGCGGGCCTACCCCCACTCTGCCCAACACTGCTAAGGGGAGCAGAGCTAGCTCCGGCAGAAGGAAGCAAACAGCCACAGGATGCCTCCACAGGCAGTTGCAGGGACGCCCTGCGTGAGGCCTTCCCGGGAGAAAAATGCTGGTTGGAGCCCCTCAGCTGGGGATCCAGGCGGGCGACAAGGGTGTTCTCCCTTCAGGAGTTGAGCTCGGTACAGACAGGCATAGTCTCGCGAGCTCTCTCCTGCAGAGCAAACGTGACGGAACAGCCATGTGGAGGGTTCCTTGAGGTTCCCGGGTATTGTGCCAGCCCTCCTTGGTGGAGGGGCCCCAGGGGTCATGGCCCCTATAAAGTGACCTCCCAGCCAGTGCTTCCCAGCCCAGGGTGACTTTCAGACCAATGGCGGCCTGGCAGACCCTCTTCCTTGGAGGGAGGAAATGCAGACCCAGAGAGTGGGTTTTCAGTCCTCCCTCACGCAGCTAGTGTGGGGCTCCTCAGAAGCCTAACCCTAACCCTAAACCTAATCCGTACCCTAACCTTACAACTAACCCTAACCCTAAACATAACTCTAAAAACAACCCTAACCTTAACACTAACGCTACCCCAAAACCCAAACACTACCCTAACCCTAACCCTACCCCTACCTCTAACCCTACCCCTACCCCAAAACCTACCACTAACCCTATCCCTAACCCTAACACTAAACTTAACCCCACCCCAACCCCAACCCCAACCCTAATCCCAAACCCAACCTTAACCCTTACCCTAAACCTAAACCCAACACTAACCCTAACGCCAACCCCAACCCCAACCCTAACCCTAACCCTAACCCTAAACCTAACTCTAACCCTAACTCTAACCCTAACCGTAAGCGCAACCTAAAACTAACCGTTACCCTAACCCTTACCAAACCCTAACCCCAACCCTAAAGCTAAACCTAATCCTAACTCTAACCCTAAACTTAACCCTAACTCTACCCCCAACTCTAACCCTAACCCCAACCCCAACTCCAAACCTAATCCTAACCCTAACCCTAACCCTAACTGAACCCTAACCCCAACCCTAAACCTAACCCTAACCATAGACCTGACCCTAACCCTAACCCCAAAACTAACCATAAACGTAATCCCAACCAAAACCGCAAACCAACCACAACCCCAAGCCTTATCCAAAATCTAACCCTAGCGCTAATCCTATATCAAACCTAACCCCAAACCTAACCCTAAACCTACCCCTAGCCCTAATCCTAACCCTAGCCCTAACCCAAACTCAACTGTAACCCCAACCCTAACTTGAATTGCTAACCATAACCCTAACACTAACTCAACCCTAACCCTAAACCTAACCTGATTCCTAACCCTAAAACTAACTCTAACCCTAACCCTAAACCTAGCTCTAACCCTAACCTTAACCCTAACCCTAAAACTAACCATAAAACTCACCCTAACACTAAATCTAACCCTAACTCAACACAAATTCCACTCCTAACTCTAACGCTAACCCCAACCCGAACCCTAACCCTAACTCTAACTCAACCCTAACTCGAACCCCACCCTAACACTAACCCTAGCCCTAACCCTAACCCAAACACTAAAACTAACCTAACCGTAACCCTAACAACTAACCGTAACACTAACCCTAACAATAAACCTAACCCTAATCTAAAATTAACCCTAACCTTAAAACAACCCTAACCCTAACCTTAACCCTAACAATAACCCAACCCTGTACCAACCCTAATCACAACTCTAACCCTAACCCTAATCCTAAATCTAAGCCTAACCTTAACCCTAATCCTAAAACCAACACTAACACTAACCACTATCCCAAACACAACCCTAAACCTAAAACTAATCCTAAGCCGAAACCTACTCCTAACCCTAAAACTAACCCTAACCCTAAACCCCAATCGTAACCCTAAACCTAATACTAACCCCTAAACCTGACCCTAACCCTAACCCCAACACTAACCCTAAGCCTAAACCTAACCCTAAAACTAACCCATACCTTAACCATAACCCCAACCCTAAACCTAACCATAACCCTAATCCTAACAGTAACTCAACCCTAACCCTAAAAATAACCCTAAAATTAACATTAACCCTTACCCTAACCCCAAACTCAACCATAACTCTAACCCTATCTCTAACCTTAACCCTAACTCAACCCTAACCCTAACCCTATTCCAACTCTAACCCTAAGCCTAACTCAACACTAACCCGAATCCTAAACCCTAATCTTAACCATAACCATAACCCCAACACTAATCCTAAACCTAACCCTAACCCCAACCGTAAAACTAACCCACACCCTAATCCTAATGGTAACCCAAACCCGAACCCCAACCCTAACCCTAACTCAACCCTAACCCTAAACCTAACCCCAACCCTAACTATAACCCTAACCTTAACACTAACTCAACCCTAAACTTAACCCTAATCATAACGCTAACCCTAACGCTAAAACTAACCCTTAACCTAACACTAACGCTAATCCTAAACTCAAACCCAAACCTAACTCTAACCCTAACCCCAACCACACCCCCAACCCGAACCCTAACCCTAACTCAACCGAACTTTAACCCTAAACGTAACCCTAACCCTAACTCTAAAACACACCCTTAGCCTAACACTAACCCTAACCCTATTCCAACTCTAACCCTAAGCCTAAGCCTAACCCTAAAACTAACCCTAATCCTAACCTTAAAACAAACCTTAACCCTATCCCCAAACCCAACCTCAACTCTAACCCTAACCCAAACCCAAACTCAACCCTAAACCTTACCCTTATTCTAACACTAACCCTAATGCTAACACTAACCCTAATGCTAACACTAACACAACGCTATCCCTAACCCGAAAATTAACCTTAACCCTAACCCTAACACCTAACCCTAACCGTAACCCTAACACTCACCTTAGACCTAACTCTATTCCTAACCTTAACTCTAACCCTAACTCTAAAACTAACCCTAGCCCTAACCCTAACGCTAACCCCAAACCCAACACCAAACCTAGCCCTAACCCTAACACTAACCCTTATCCTAAAACTAACCCTAAATGTAACACTAACCATAACACCTAACCAAAACCCTAACCCTAAAACTAACCCTAATGCTAACGCTAACCCCTAACTCTAACCCTAAATCAAACAGTAACCCCAACCCCAAACCTCACCCTTGCCCTAAATGTAACCCTAACCCCAACCCCAACCCTAAATTTAATCCTATCACTAAATCCTATCCTATTTTTAGATAGAAAAATTTAATCAATATTTTGTTACAACAGTAAGGAAAATTGTCCTTGTCTGGGCGCCGATTGGAAAAGAATTTCCCGACATGAGACAAAATGAGAGGGAAATAAAATTCATTAGAGTGGGAGACGCTATTAGGACAACGGGCCAGCTCAAGAGAGAACCAACGTTGAACAGGGGTCCTTAGTCCACCTTTATACCCAGGGTACAGGGAGTGGGATAGGAGGTCTTGCGGGTCATTTGCTGATTGGATGAGCCAGATATTCTGGGAGGGGCGGGGTGGAGAGTAAGGCAAATACCTTCTCCCTATGGGGTAGGAGGGGAGACAGGTTACACTGCTCAGGAGGACCTGAAATCCCTTAATAGTTACACCATGGGGAGGGAAGGGCGATAAGGGTCTGGGTTTTCCGTTCCTGCATTCCAAGACCCTCCTTGGTTTTATCTGCTCTTCCATCCTTGGGTCTCCACATTCCTCCCTCTCTTTATTTTTAGGGCCAATTCTTTGGCCCCTGTTGATACCCTGCTCACGTTTAACCATCTACCTATTTCCCTTCTCAGGCATTTGGGAACCCGGTTGCAGGGGAAAAGGGGTGATGACCATTCTGACTTCTTCAGGCTGTACAGGGGC